>JAOWMA010000104.1:0-149989 GCA_025962755.1 Colletotrichum tropicicola
AATTAAACTTATAATTATAGTAAGATAATAAAAGTAAATAAAGTTTTTATATAAAGATAAGTAGTTAAATTAAAAAAAGGGAATAATCCCCTCTTTAGTAAATATAAGTTAAGTAGCTAATTACTTAGTAAACTCTCTAGTGAGTGTATAGATAGTATTATACGTAGTACAGAGCGGCTAAGCTATGTATTCTCTACGATATAGTTTCTTTCGAAAAGTTATAATAACGCTGTAATTTAACATGTGTGGGGAAAAGAATAAAATAAAATAAAAGCCCTTCCGAGAAGAGACGTTGACTTTAAAGGAGCTTGCGCCGGCCCAAAACCCAATTTGCCAAAGTACTTCCCCTGATGCCCATGCGAATCGCCTACATCACACTGCTAACAAAGCTTTCGGTCCTCAAAGCTGAGGAACAGGACCTTCAAAGGTGAGACCGACAATTCGGAAACACTCCTCGGAGACTAAATGTCGTCTGATGAGATAAAGATGGTCATACATCAACAGGACACTTTCTCGATGAGCCGACCAAGCTACGGGAGCCCCAGGGGTGAAAGCTTTCAATACGTATCATCAGCGAACAGTTCGCGTATATTCAGATCTTCGACAATAATTAAGGAATTTACTGGGGATGCTCATATTCCCCATCTGGCTTTGTCCGATACTCTTACTTGGGAGAATATCATGTTTACTGCGACGGGAATGTAGAAGAGCCAGATCTTACCCATGTTGGCTGGGTGGTCGATATAAGCAGGATTTTTCCGCATAAGCACAACTATTCCGAGGGAGAAGACGTTACCCTTTTGTTTCAAAATGCGATTCAGCACCTAGTTGCTAGACCGTTAGGCGTGCCACTCAGTCATCCTTGTGCGGCACAGCAACCCCCAAGTTAACCACGACATCCGGCAGAAAATCCGCCATATTACCATGTGTGTGGCTAGCGGACGAAGCAAAACGAAGAAGGCATCAGAGTTACAAATAGTAGAAACTGCTCCTTGTCCTCTTCGATTACACTATACCTGGTATAGGGGAGTTTTGGGCCATTAGAAGGGCTGTTTGCGACTCAGAGAACCACACTGGTGGCCTCTCTGTACATTATCGTCGACACCGTGCAACAAGTGCAGATTCCAGTTTCAAAGGCCTAAGAGCCGCAAAGTTTATGCAGCTTGACTTCGTCTCTACTTTTGATCCAGAGGACCCTGGCCCCATGAAGCTCGACCTCGTTCTCGGTCGTCCTGCTGATAGCGCACATTTCGAGTTCAATTCCCGGTCTCATCTGATGCATACAGTCCTTTTGGACATTTTGATGCCGTTTAGTAAGGATGAGCTTCATATTGTTGTCTGTTGTTATTTTTGCGTGGCCGAGCAAGACTGTCATCCCTTCTGCGACATCGCGAAAGCTGCAGGCTCGCGAGCAAGCGCGCTGTTCAGTCACAGTCATTCAGTCACAGTCATTCAGTCACAGTCATTCACTCACAGTCATTCACTCACAGTCATTCACTCACAGTCATTCACTCACAGTCATTCACTCACAGTCATTCACTCACAGTCATTCACTCACAGTCATTCACTCACAGTCATTCACTCACAGTCATTCACCTGGACTTCTTATCTCATGGCTCACAAGAGACATACTCGACACATACTTCTTCAAACAGGCACGGTGCCACGTTCTTGGACGCAACGCAGAAGACAAGATAACGAACAGTCGGGTATGCTTTTAATGATAAGAGATTTCGTTGAGATATATAAGAACAATGTAATCGTGAAAAGCACTCGTATCGGTGCATCTGATAGAGGAACACGTAGCTCAGATCTTCACTGACGCCTACGCCGACTTTCGATCGCTTTGTGTCTTTCTGTCGAAGGGTGTCTGGGTATACCTCCAGAGATGAACAATAATTTTTTGTGTAGGCCTCGGAGAAAGCTTGGCTGTAGGATCTTTAAGGGGTACGTCTGTCTGAAGGACAGATTCGGGCTCTGGGGAGCTCCAGGTGTGCCGAGAAGCCAGCAGTCCTACACCGGGGTCGTCTGCGTCAATCGTGTCGTTCCCACTTGGACGTTCAAAATAATTTGATGAAACAGAAATAGACCTCAAATAGTCGTGACTAGGAATTTTGCGCTGTACCTGCACCGCCACCTGGACATGAAACAAAGGGAAGTCGGGAATAGCTTCACTTTTGTTTGTGGGTTGCACGGGCCTTTTCCACCGCTCAATTACCTGTTTGGGTAACTGGCACTGTGGAAGGTCCGATGTACTTTAGGTACCTTGGACCTGACTAAAGCGAGTTTCCACGGTTTAATCCACAGAATCCAGTCCTTCCACTGCAAACTTCTCCGCTAGCGCCAAGTGCAAACAAAGCACAAAAGGTAGAGCGCTCGACATTCTTCAATCGCCATCCCCCAGGCAGAGCGACGACCACAAAAGATCTCGACGTTTTAGTAAACCATCTACTTGCCCGTCATGCTCCTCCGCCGTCGCGCTGTCCGCGTCTGCTCCCAGCACAATCGCAACATTGGCACCCCTCGGATCTTCCATGAGGTAATTAACAAGCGTCGAAAGTGTCATGTACTGATCCCGCGTCAACTCCAGACCGTCGCCCGCTCTTCTCCAGCCAAACCGCTATTCTCCAGCCGAACCTCATCCACTTGATGCAATCCTCATGCCCGCCGCGGCCGCTGGGCAGACGATGCCAGCTCCATGTTTCGGAACACTGGAAGACGCCACCGCTGGCGGAAACCTGGCCGCTCCTGTTGACACCATCTCCAAATGCGTCATGAGCGAGAGCTACCATGAACTCAAGCAATCCAACGCGGCCTTAGCTGTGGCCAAACACTCTCGATTTGACGACGGTTGCGGGAAAACCTGCGACGCGGATTCGGCACTCGGGATCAATGGAGCGGCTGCGTGCCGAGGAGACATCGGGGGCATCAAAAGCCAAAGAAAGGGAGAATCTGGCCGCGGCTCGGACCTCCTCGTCGGTCTCCAGAGACCTGGCCTTAGCGGTGGCGGTAGAAATCTTCTTTCTCTTCTGTTTCTTCTCAGCCTGCGTGTCGTTCTTCTTGGCCTTGTATTCGCTTCTTCTTGTCGTTGACCTCCTTCTCGTCCTCCAACTTGTTAGCCTTCATTCCCCCGGACTTATTCTTATCCTGCTCCTTCTCGACCTTCTTGATCAGGCCGGCCGACCGACGGGGATGGCCAGGAGCGGAATGTGTGATGTTGGCCTTGCCCCTTGCCTTGCCCTTGAGAGCAGCGGCCTGTCAGCGGGTGGGGGAGATAATGAAGTGGAGGGGAGGAGAGACCACCCAATGAATGGGTGGCGAGGAGGCGCCGCGGGAGGATAGTCGGAGCCATAACGATGGTGATGGGGTGGAGGATGTGACTTATACGGGCGGACGTCGGGGCAGCTGGTGTCAGTTGGCTTTACGTGGCACGAGGTGCATATGCCATGCAGTAAGTAGTATCCAGACTACTGTGAATGGTTGGCTGCCTTTGTCTTAGGTATGCCTCTGGTGGCCGACTCAAGGCAAGCCCAGCACGTACAGGTATGGCTGGTAGTCAAATGGTTCAAGGAACAAGTGTCGGAATATGCCGGTTTGCCCGAAAAGGCGGCAAAGTCCACGACAGAACAGTTTGAAAGTCGACAATTATCCATATCATGCATCGCCAGTGTTTTTTGTTTTTTTAAAATCCGGAAGTTAGGATACTCTGATATCACCACGAAGATGACGCTCAAAAAGGACCATGTAATGGGTAATATGTCAAAGGAGAAGTTCAGCAATGAGGCTTCCCACCCGGGCTGGCTCAGAAACGCCAACTCTCATTTCTGGCTCGCCAAACACTTCGTCAGATACGGCCTGCAGGTCAGGGCGACGGATGAAAAAGACTAGAGTATGGATTCTGGACTTGAAATAAAGAGATTGGAAGCCCTGAGCCATGATCCGTCGGAAAGTGGCCCTCGTTAATCGACCTTCGGAGACGTCTTGCTAATACTGGCTGGAGCCTGGGAGACGTACGGAGCCGTACGGAGCCTCACGGAGCCTCATGGATCTGGGCGCTCCCGTAGTTTCGCTGAAGGTTTCCTACTACCTAATATTTCAGCGTCTAACGTCTCTTGTGAGAGGTACGGTGGTGCCGCGTAGCGTCGCCCGACTGGACTCCGGTCTATATTTAAGCGCGCTGGGCGAGCGAAGACGAAATTACTTGAGGTTGGGCCCTGCTGACTGATGAGATGAGAATGCGCGTGGTAGGATAAGGGGTTGGCTAAGAAATGGCGGTTTTTGGGGATCTGGGTAAATGACCCTTCCCAGTGGAAGGAGTACCGGGTAGGGACATGAATGGTGGTGACCTGAGCGGACCGGACGGTGTTGATTACGTAATCGAGAGTGGAGCTCTGTGGGCAATTTTTTGCTCAGAGAGCTCCACAGCAGACCCACCCGTGCTCACCGAAGCTACACTGGAGGCATCCTCGGTCAGTTCCAGCCGCAGTGGATGACGATGCCGACTTCTCTCTTCAAACTGCTGCGGGAGGGCTCCCGCAGAAGCCCCATCTTCCCCTGTCTATTACTTGGTGACCAGAGACCACAAGACCGACTCGGTTCTAGGACTCTTCGCCTTCGGAAGTGGTAACAATACGGTAATTGGGGAGTCGTTTTGGAGCGATCGAGGCGAGGAGGACTCGTAGGGAGAGATCCGGAGAGCAATCAGTGTCAACAGGGCATCAGGAAGACGAAGGGGGAAAGCCATAGGTTGAATGCGACGTCTCTTGGACGGCACACAAGATGTTTACGAGAAACAGACCAGAGAGATTCTCGAGGACGGGTAAGAAGAAGTTGAGATGAAGGTTGTTTCGTGTTAGCACTGGGCAATTAATGAGATGCTGACAGTCAAGCTGGAGCTCGCAGTCCGGCGGAAATCGTCCCACTCATTTGATACTTCCTGGACGTCTTTCCGCACGGGTTGTGGTGAATCCGGTGGGGATGGACTGACCTAGTGACGACTGGCCTCGCACCAATTCGCTCCCGTTCCAACAATGGGTGCATCATAGTAGATTTCTTGAAGCCACAGCGCCAGACAGAAGACACTTTCGTACCACCGGAGAAGTATCGAAGGAAGTGAACCCTGAAGAGCAGGCTTCCTCAGTTTTACTGGTCCGGGCTGGTGACAAAAGTCATGCCGCTGGCCAGCTGTCGCGCCCTCGGTAATCTATCCCTGATGGGTCCTACATGATGTCCTCTGTACAGGCGGGAGCCCTTGAGCGAATGACTTATCCTTCTCCTACTATTTATGGTTGCTCTACTGTTGACGGTAAGATTATTTCCTTGATCATCATGCCGAGCTCCCTCTTTCCGTTGTAGAGTACATTGTCAACGGATGCGACGTCTACTCCTCCCATCCCGCCTGCCCCCAGGTCAAGCTTAAACCCCATAAAGCCACACTAAAAGCGTCAAACCTCCGCTCCATATCTTGTTGTGGCACGCTAAACTAATTACGATGCCGCAATAGCAGCAGATGTTGCTGGCTAAGTGTAGTAAGAAGCAGTAATTAAGCCACTTGAAGGTCAGTTGAGGCCAAAAACCTCCCTCGGTCCCTCGCGGTAACACGAGCTCCAGCAGGAATGAACAGAAAAGACTCAAAAGTGCCCAGCCCCTCCCGCATCACCGAGATGCTGCCGGTTAAGCGCTAATTATGGGACAGATAACACTTCTGGCCGCCAGAGCGACGAGCGCGTCCAACGACACTGAGGCAGAAAATCCCTTTTCCATCCAGAACACCGAGGGTTTCAGCCATATCACCGAGACTAGTAATCTCTCTCATCCGTCAGAAAATAAGGGCCTCGTCACTAATAGCAAGTTTGGTGAATCTCCGGCCGTCAAATAAGTAAGACGTAAACAAGTATGTGTACTGCCCTCGACCTCCGACCTAGAAACCGGCAAGAAAGAACCTGAGTCCCTTGTAACTAAGATATTATTTCTAACTTAAGCCCCTTGTGTGGTAATTACTTCTATAAAATCGAGTTTATTATAGAGGACGAAATACTATTTGTGACTTTGTTTATTTTAGGCCCCTTTGGTGGGGATGCGATGATGTACTGGCAGCCAACTACGCCGTCGATTGGCTTTCCCGTGAACAACACACTCGAAGCCGCGGCTCTTCTTACAGCCCTTAGAAATCAGCGAACAGCCCGCAACCTCGAAAGACATCGGCTCCCTAAGAAGAAAAAGCTTTCTATTTGGCTGTCAACATATATCAAGCTGAAGGGGAGCAAGATGTAGTGTCCAACATTAACAGTCAGCAAACAGCATTCTCGCCCTTCGAACAAGACCAGCTCCTCGGTTGGGCCGGTTAGATCCTTCGGCGAGCTTATTAGTATCAATAAGAATCGAAAAGATTAGCCCTAGAACCAGCATCGTCACCAAAGCAGCTCAATAGGTCCTCCTTTAACAAAGATCCTGATATCGTCGTTTCGGTGCGGACGTTGTCGACAGAACTTCTGAAATCGAGATCCCCACCCTGCTTATGATGGCCTTAAAAGTTTTGTGGCTTGTATACTTCTCTAGACCATGGTAAACTACCTTGTATTACCGCCGTCGCTATGCCTGGTTCCCTCCTCCTCCTACCGTGAGATCGGCCCAGCTCTTAAATCCGTTTGAGGATGGCGGTACCACCGCAGAGACGCCTACTAAAACACGACACAACGGCTCGGGCGGTGTAAAGTCGCTCTGCTTAGTGTTCCCTTTTGGGGCGCCGCAGCACCCATCTGCCATATAATGACATGCCCGTCCTGTGCCATCCCACCCAGACCTCTCCCAACGGTGCCTATTCCCTCGCCCTGTCGATGGCAGCTGTCCACCCATCCCTCCATCATCCTCCCATCATCCTCCAGCACACGTCTGAAACAGACAGAACCCCAAAGCGCACCGGGGTCAAGTCAGTATTAGACGCGTATTAGAGGTATAGTAGGAGGGCTGCCGGGTGTGCAAGTCGCAGAGGGCGCATGTTTGGAGGAAGAGTACTCTCATCACGCCTCCACCCCACATCAGGGGCTCAGTGGTTCAACAACGGTCATCCGGGTCACGGGATGCGACGGAGGACTGGTAGCAACATGTAGTCATCTTTAGGACTTAATCTGCCTCTTCGCGGCCGCCACCTGTACACCCAAGTGGGTTTGACTTGACGCTGTTGCGGCTTTCTGGACTGGCCACCCAGGGAGTTCGCCATGATATTGGGATCACTTCGTCTGCTGCGAGGAGGGTCGAGGAATGTCCAAGATTTCAAATTTTCTCCTCTACATTTTCGAGGAGCCCCAAGAGTTCCCTTCTTCGGGCACTACGGCTGAGTCTTTCGTTCAACTCCTTGGACGCCTGCTCGGCCTTTACTTGGACACATACCCATGTGCTTCTATTGACTGGGCCGTCGATGCCACGGAGAATAGTGCACTGTCCCAGGCATCAATCTTAGCGGTCATGTTGACGAAAAAAAGGATTCAGGTGATTTGGATTGTTGTTGTCCAGCCCGGCGTACCGTCCACCCATTACCCGTGCCCGGGTCTTGATGGGCCGGGGTCTTGAACGAGACACCGGGTTGCCTGTTCGAGGGAGTACAGGAGGGGTCGAAGTGTCGAGTTGTTTACATTAACTAGGTGGTGTATCCCTTAGTGGATTCTATTCTCTCCTTTTTTAAGTGGAGGCCGACACGGGACCACTATGCACGGGGGATCGGGCGGATGAAGGGCGGCCACCCCGGACGGAGGCGGCGATGAGCAGAGGTACGAGACTACGTGCGGGTGGGCGAAAGCAGCCGTTAGTAGCTGGGGCGCTCGTCAGGTCGATGGGCTCGTCGACCTGATGAATGTAGCTAGGAGGGTTGGGCCAATTGAGCCTTTGGGGGGTGCATACAGAGAAAAGCAGGGTGTCCGTATGGAATGCCTCCTCCTCTACGGAAGCAGCTCAGCTGTGTTGTCCCGTCTGCCTACGGTTCTGCCGCATACCCTCAATCTCGGCGGTCTCTTCATAAGCAATGGAAGCCATGCTCGCACCCCGCCGGCTAAGCGGCTTCAATTCGAAAATTGCAAACGGTCGCCAGGCAAAATGGTCGTCGTCGTCGTCGTCGTCGTCGTCGTCACCGTCGCCGTCATCTCCCGGACGGAAGTAGCAAGCACCATCCGGGACCACTGTAAACTACTTCTTGGGCGATTCCTCAAGGGCCTGTCTTCCTAGCCTCCGATCAAAGCCAGCTTCGGGAAGCCGTTACCTCATCCGCATGGCTACAGCCACCAGCGTCCGAACCTCTCTCGCCAGGCGCCAAGCCGCTCGCCTCGTACTAATGGGCAATTCTGCTTCGAGAAAAACATCGCAGTCTGTCATATCAAATCTCCATGACTGCCAAAGCCATAGCCGCGCCGGCCCGAACCCCCGACCCGCGCGTTGTCTGGGAGAGGGTGCTGGAAGACGGAGGTCAGGGGGAATATGTGCATTCTTCCTGGGAACTGCTGTTGGCGTTGAAGCTGGTGCCGTCAAAAGCGGCGGGCAGGTTGCGGCGCGGGCTTCGTGGACTGCAGGTCAGACGATGCCTGGGTGAGGAACGTGCTGTGGTTGCGTGAATGGGTCGAGTAGACAGGGCGCAGCATCTCGAGGTGTAGCTGGCCTCTGTTGGGGTCGCAAACCAGGCAGATTGTAGAAGCCAACGTTACCATCGAGGCCTAAATCGAAAGGAATAACCCAACTCAGTAGGAGAAATAATGTAAAGAAGGATCATGGGCGTGGTGGTAAGGAGTTTTCTCATGCCCTGGAGTGTATAATATAAAGCTACGACGTTAACAACCTGGAATAGGAGCGAAGGCTTCAGTACGAGCAGGGTGGCAGTCACTACCTGTCTCCGATTACCAGCGGGGAAGCGCCTGGTCGACCAGCCCCGATGGCCCGGTGGGAGCGGTGCATGGCTCCGGGGACCTCCGGCTTACAATACGCAACATGCGATGCAAACATGGGATGAACTATTCCTCGTAGGCTCACACCTTAGACGCCGCACCTCACGAAGGGTTCCAGAGTTCCAGATAACTGGTCTCAAAAGTGCTTAAAGCTGATGGTGCAGACATAAAGTCCGTGTTGGCGGTCTACGAGCGCATTGTCGCGCATTAGTTCCTATTGCCTGTTTTTCGCGTGTCCGAGGGCCTGGAACAAAAAGTATAAATTGCATAATATTTGGCCTGCGCAGCATTTCGGGCGGCCACGGGCGAGTATGCCACAATAGCCAGTAAACAATCTTCAACAAATAGATGTAACACTTTACTTTTAATTTCTATCAAGTCCTTGTGAACTTATGGAGATTCTGCCACGCTTGAATACTGATGCAGGCGTGTAATCCCGCCAAGTAAGTGATGCTCGGCGGTACGACAGACAAGCCAAAGACCAGAGGGTCACAGTTGCCGCTCAAAACGGCCTCTGTCTCTATGTACCTATAAATGGGCCTGCCTGGACGTATTATGTTGTCTTGGATTGTTTTCCAGAGCCGTCGTCCTGCGCAAGGTCCAAGACATTGTCGGTCAACAGGGGACGAGGCAATTCACTTGGTACAGCCGTTCTCCTCGACGACGCCGATGGCCGTGCCTGAATGCAGTCTGCCCAAGTGCATCTCCTTCCTGAAGCGTCAGACGTCCTTACCGGGCAGTTATGCAAGAGTGCCGTTTGAAACTTTGCAGTGCACGTGTATAGGTGGGCGGGCGTACAGATAAGCAGGTACACAGATAGGCACCAGTTTACCCGCCCAGGTTTTGTCCGGCCAGTCTGTCCGACCTTTGTTCTCACCTAGTCTGTTAGACAAGCTTCAGCCAGCTAGTACGAGATAAATTCCAGTTAATTCTAGCTACTATTAGATACATTATAGCTCATAATAGCTGACAGTATCCTCCACTAACACCCCAAAAGATAGCAATAACTACATTTAGCTGAACGTCTTTTTTAGCCTGATAACATTTTTAGCCGGACGACTTTTTCAGCCGGACGACTTTTTCAGCTGGACGACGTTTTTCTGCTGGACGACTTTTTTAGCCGGACGACTTTTTTTAGCCGGACGACTTTTTTTTTTGGCCTGACGACTTTTTCTTTTGGCTGGACGACTTTTTTTTTTTTTGGCCGGACGACTTTTTTTGGCCGGACGTCTTACCTCTATTATAGCCATGCTCAAAGAGGAAAGAAATTTGACATCCGTTGTTCTTAATTTACAAGCGTCAGCCTCCCCGCAGAGTCGGACGTATATTTACAAATCCGCTGCGTAATCTTCAGGGGATGGCGGACTAGTTGGAGTGGGGAAGAGCGTCCAGAAGTATTTCGCACGATATTATCTCAATCGCGCGACCCCATAAAACCCACATACGAAGCCAAACATCAGAAAGAAATTCCATGGCTGGCGGCTGACCGACTCTACAGTAATCTTTCTTTTTGTCGCAGCCGACCGCAACCGACCGCAGCCGCGCCTTGTTCGACACTCTGGACACTCGCGCTACTATGTTCAGCAGCCTACGCAAGCAAGGTGAATTTACTAAGCAGCGACTGTGTTAGTGAGAGATGGACAACTTAGAAGACCTAAAAGGTTGTCAAGCCGGTCTTGCTCGCTGACGTGTGTAGGGATTTTACGACCTCCTCGATCAGCAGTCTTGCGACGGCAGGGAGAAATCTTCTGGACGATTCGAGCGACATCGAAGTCAGACAGATGGGTCTTTTTACGCATTGGATGATCGAGCTGAGTCCACTGCGCTCGACAAACATCTATTTTCGCCGCAAGCTGTGCAGCCAAGACAGACCTGATCACCGTCTTCCTCCTGCGTTGCGTCCGAGTGACAGGTTTGAAATATATTGGGAGATCAAGACATCCAAAGAGCTGAACATGTTCGCCGCCGTCGTCGGATCCATGGTTCTTAGTCAACTGCCGCTGCTCCTGTTCCCTTATGATCGGGATGTTTGGATCAGCAAGTACTTGCTCGACCCTTGTCTTCGGCTTCAGCCCCGGTGTCGGCGTCGTCTTCGGCTTAGGCCAGTTACAAGAAACCAACTACAAAAGCGGCAACCGAGGCGTAGCTAGAGAGAATGTTGGTGATGGCTTGCCTCCCGTCACATCCGTCGACAACGCTCCACTGGATGTGAGCTACCTTAGTTAAGCCTCTGTTGTTTTGCGACCTGCCTGATTCGGCCGATCCCTCTCCTCTCATTAGATGTGCGAGTCAGGGGTCTCAGTCCGTGGGGAAGCTCTTTGCGACTCGATAAAGTCAGGCGAACTTTTGTCGACGGGTCCACCAACCCCTCTGCCCCCCCTTAGGGTGCCTAGGTAGGTAGGCACACTGTCGACTTGGATCCTCACCACCCCTCTGATGACACGCCCCCGACGACATGAGTCCTTGCCGAACGCCATTCTCTCGTGATGGACCTCTATCGACGAGGTTCAGACATGTAACTTCTTCGCTGCCTTCCTCCAGTCGCCCTGCTGCCACGGCCTCTCGCTGCAGTCTCCCTCACCCACCACCCTGGCGCTATTCTAACATTCGCGTCGTCAAACAGACACTTTGTTGCTACTCAATAGAGTGCTGGTTCCCCGCCTTCGATCCCCACAGTCCAATTCCCTTATACTTATACGCCATGACCTGATCCTTGTTCGATCGGGACGAACTCAGGCTCATCTATGTTTCATTCACTGACCAGTACCTTGTCTATCTCGCCAGCAAAAGCGAACCGACCTATCCAGGCCCCGTGCATCCGTTGGCCAGTTCATCACTTTTCAGCGCTTCGGCCCGTTCACCGTACACCCCCTGACACAGAAAGGCTTGGCTGGGCTGGGTACAAATGCAAATTATGTGCGTCGCGACCCGGCTGTGTCGACTCACGCTGGTCCCGAAGAGCGCTCAGAGCCGGTTGCTCGTCTTCGCGCATCTCGTCGGGTATGCAAAACGTCGAGCTGTAGAGGCCGTGTCAAACAATTGGACGTCAGACATGCCGCAATGCAACAAAACATCTAAAAGTTCGGCGCCGGGTGCTTCGGTTTCTCCCTGGACATCTCGGCACATAATACCTCGCGACCAGACTGCGTCGACCCGCTCGCCCAAAACCCCCGGCTCTCACCAACGCGGCCGTATTCCACCCCCTCGAGAGGCCTCCCATTTGCGTTTCATCCGGGCACAGCTAATATACCTACTCTTCCGCTCCAGCAAGCTGTAGTCCTCGTCTACGACCATCTTCAAGTGACGTCACATCAACCGCTCCGCAGTGCCGACTCGCACCCTTGTCGAGGCCCTTCCTGTTACCATCCCGACCCTCAAGCTTGGCGCTTCCGGCCAAAACAGCGATCAGGAGGAGGCTTACCCGACCTTCTGCTGGCAGGGCGACACCAAACTCTTGTTCGGTAAATGTTTTACTTCCGACCCTACGCCCCCAGACGCCTCATGGACCCAGTCGACCATGGCTCAGAACTTCAAGGATTCTGATACCAAGGACGTCATCTCCTAGCAATCAGGGCGTCTACCCCTAGCATCATGTCGAGCTCTCGCTATTGCGCCTACTTATTGCGCTCGATCGGGCCAAAGCGCCTGTTCCTTCTCAAAGAGACACCCCTATCGCGGAGGACAGTACTTATTCCTCCCCTTGAACTTCGCTATCATCCCTAGAGGTCAACAGCTTCCATCTCTGCTTTGCTCATGACCTCCGCCGGCCTATGTGAACCCGGCAGGCCACATTCGTTTTTTTTTCCGGTTCACCAGTGTCTTCGACACCAGTTTGCCTAGTATCCACGATTCGTCCCGGGATATCGTCCCGAGTAGCTTCTCCTACTGGTTCTACGACCGGGGTCTTTGGTGGTCTGGAACCCGCGTGGGGGTGGCTAGGGCGGGGCTTTTCAATGACGAGACATTTTCCCCCGTTCAACAAGGCAGCCGGGTTTCCCTACAGGGTGATTATAGCACGGTAAGCTCATCGGTAGACAAAAACCTCTTGGCTGGGTGGCCTAGTGGCACTTGGTTTTGGTTTTTGATCATCGTCTGTCGTCGCTTGAATGCCATCTTATCTGAAAATCAACCAGCCAGAATACCTAAACTGACCCAAGACTCAGCCCGCAATGAACGAGGACACAGAGTCTTCCCTCAGCATGTTGATACTGCATCATAGCCGCTGACCCAAGCATCAGGCGACTGGGCCTCGCTGCGGGCGAGGGTCTCGTTCCGCATTCCCGCTTCCAAGAGTATCCTTAACTCGATTTTCCAGCGAACAAGGTAGGCCTTCCCCTCAAATCCCCAATCCAACAAGCCGTCGAGGAAGACTCTTACCGAGCCGAACCACAACGCCGGCTGGCAGCCCTAGCATAGCCTTTGGGTCACCACCTGCCCCTCGGTCGCTCGGTCCACATCACAACACCGGTCGCCCCCACCAGTCGGACAACAATGCATGTTAGAAGACTCTAGATTAAAAAGAAGTAGACGCGAATCAATTAGTATCTCCACATTTCTGTACACTCGTGTATCAAACTCGTGACCTTCTACTCGTACCAACAGTTACTAATCAATGTGCTCTTTTGGATCTTAACCACTCTTATATGAACAACATTGCCGTCTTTGTTGTGTCTTACCATTTTTCATGCAGGGGAGATGGGGTAACAAACCATACGTTCCTAGTCATGTTCTCGATTGTCACTTTCGAGGTCTTTCTCCAAATATTTCTTCTCCCTGAGCACCCCCTCGCAGCTTTATTATTCATTGCTGCCTCTTCTCGAGTCACCCGTGCTGAGTTGGAAGACCCTTGTGCTGAGGAGAACCCCCATGATCCGGGCTATCTGATTCTTCGCTTTATGTTATCTGTCTAACTTGTGCTCGCCGCACCGCGATCTGTGCTTCTGAAATCTCAAGTGTTGGATTAGTACGCATGATGGCCACTATCACGATGCTGTCGGCCTGCCAGATGGCAAACACCGAAGCTGAGTCGGATCTCATTCTCACCGCCAGGTGGGAAAGTACTTTTCCCGTTCTTGCTTTCTGCCGTTACTGTAGCTCTTTGCAGAAACTAGTAAAGGTAATCTCAGACGTGTCGGGTGTAGGCGATGGCTCGTCGGGTGTGAGCTACCAATAGTATCGAGTCGACGAAGCATCCGAAGTACACTGGGAACTTCGCCTTGTTGGGGACGTCGGATGCCCGTTGTGTCTTTGGGCCGAATTGACTCCCGTCGAATAGTTTGCATAACAGCCTCGATACCTGCTAGGCAGGTATCAGGACCTTGCGTGTCGATTTTGTAGCACCTAGTCCCATCCCGGCGATGAACAGCGGCTTGTTTCATAAGCGGAGAAAAGGCCCAGCTCGGGCGGTCTTGGTAAGGGGACCTGGGAAGTAAAGCCGGGAGAAGCCGACCAAAAGAGTCGACCGCGAAGCACAAGAGGGCCTAGTGGACGTTCTACGCTGTGGCAGCCTTCCTCCGCGAGTCCGCCTCGGCCTGCATTACAGCGACGGCAGCCTTGGATGCTGTACGGCCTTGTATGTTGCCCGTCGCAGTTGATTAAAATGTCCAATCCGGGCAGCAGACGACGATTGGGGAGAAGGCGAGGAAGCGGAAGCTTACAAAGAAGAATTCCTGTGGCTAGAGGTTTGAGGCTGACGTGAAAATGGAGAGGGCGAAGGGACAGATTGGGAATCGACTGCCTGCGTGCTTTGTCTCTGTGTGAGCCGGGCGAGGCAGTTCGTCTAATGCCCGCCCTGAAGCCGAGGCCGGGGGATGAGGCATCACTTTGGACGGGCTCGAAGTTCGGACGGGGGGGATTTACGGCGGCGGCTCGGTTGGCTCGGAGAACTGTACAAGGTATCTTAGCTATGTATTTGGATGATGATGCGGGCCAAGATGGAGACAAAGTAGGTGACAAGGACCGGAGGACTGGCTAGTTCAAGAGGGGGAGTCTGCTTACTGATGACAACGGCAGCAACGTCGACGGGCTTCGGGTCTGGGTGCAGCGCCACGTTCTAATGCCGTTGCAGCATTTGCCGTCGGGCGGCAGAGACCACCTCCTCAACAGCAAAAGCGTCAGCCAGGTGACGGGAACGGCGTCGGGGGCCAGCTGGTTCATAGCGTGGTTGTTGTTTGGCGGAGAAGAGAGAGAAACAGGCAGGGCGAGGCTGGGAAGATGGCCTCGCTTTCCTCACGGCAACACACTGTGCCGCTTTTATGCCAGCAACACACTTCCTTGTGCCACATCTCCTGCCACATAACAAGTGCCTCTTTCCAGCTTTTTAGTGTCCCAGCTTTTGAAATTCCCAAGAGGATCTATAGACGGCCCAGTCTAGTGTGGTGCTCGTATGCAAAATAATGACCCCTCCCGCCCGATATCTAGGTCGTGAAAGTTAGTATTGTGACTCCCTTGTTTGCCTAGGTTTTGCCCGTGCTTTGCTCGCCCCGTGCCGCCGTTCTTTACACTCTGAGTCCGCCGCCTTTGTAACATCCGCTCGCCTTTTAGTCGTACGCCCGCCGCCCGCGGGCCGTATCGCAAATTTCTACCCAGAAGCGCTTTATAGGAGCACGTCCAGCTTTACTGCTCAGGAAGCTTTGAAACACACACACCCTGTGTGCAAAGGGAGATATAGTCTGTACAGTATCATGGGTCATCGCTTTTACCTTGATGGCGTAGAAAAATAGAAATTCCTCCTTCAAAAACCGCCGACGACTGCGAACCCACGCGCAGCCAGGGACAAGCTTTTCTATTGGATCTCCATTGCGTCTGCTAGAACATAGCCAAGCACAGCCACTGGAGCAGAATTGCGCTCACCCTGTGATGTATTGAGGGGACCTGCTAGGCCTCAGAGTTGACGGTAAATCCAGACACATAAAATTTGGGGTGGATTTCTTTCTAAACCGGTCGCTATAAAACCTCAACTAGTAAAGGTGCAGAAACTCACACCGACGCCTCTGCGTCTCTTGAATATCCCAATCATCTAAAAGTAAAAGGCACACCATGTGATTTCTCCTCCAGCTGGCATGCCACTTGCGGTGGCCCGGTGCTGTTATTTTGATTGGGAAAGTTGATGGGCCTTTGATGATGGACACTTTTTTTCGGACATTCATGCGAAAGAGAAGAGAGTGCGAAGATCAATATGATGAAGGTGTTCTCCGGGTTGTAAGTAGTCTTAGTCTGACGTCTGGTATAGGGCGGGTTCTCGAACTTTAACGCGATTTATTTGTAGCTTCTGGTCCTAAGGTTTTCATCATTCCACGTCTAATACAATTAAGAGTAATTCCTTCCCAGCTCTTAAAGCCCCTAAGTCTTCATTCAGTGCCAAAGTCTTTTCGACCTTAGGTCGAGCGCTGGGAAAGTAAATTTACCAATTCGAGAGCATCCTATCTCAAACTGCTCAATACGGTATATCCAAACGTATTAGCGCGCGCCGTGGCTCAGTTCTACTTGGAATTCGTATTTTCTCGTAAGATCATAGTAAAGGGCGGTCAGTAGTACTGTCGAGGTGGTCGATCCATAGGTATATACATATGGAAGTCGCGGACGGACGTAGGTGAGCGGAGCGAGATAATTTACTACTAGTATAAGTATCCTAGGACTATTTCAGCAACATAGGCCACGAACCAGGTAAAGCGGGTACTATATAAAGGTGCTGCACCGGTGATCATGGGACATAAATCCTTAGGCTCATGTGCACTAGCTATGTGCCATAAGCTGTCTGCTGTTCTGAGTGGTCTTGAGGTCTCTGGTGAAATAAATTCCTGCCGAGTTCCTCACGTCATGAATCCGCTTTAACATTCCGCTCGACTCCTGGTACCTTTCCCACCAGAACCACTCATCTTTGAGTTCACTGTCTACGACTTAGCGAGAAGGCCAATCCGGCCATAACTCGATTTGGCAGTGTGTCTATCGAAGGCAGCAACAGGCACAGAGCAGCATGGTCGGATGTCATCGGTAAGTGACGACGACCTTTTAGGTGCCCTTTCATAGTCATTGGAAACCGGACTTATTTCCCTTCACCTAGAAAATATCTAATTACTCCACCCCTTATACCTGCGCTTTGTCCAACATACACCAGACATCATCCCGTTACGCCCCATCGAAATCATCCCTACCTGCCCTTTGGGCAAACAAGAATTTCGCGGTACTCACGGCTAGAGTAGAAGAAGACATCCTCATCGACCAGCTAGCTGAAGTCGGTATGCCGGACGGGAACCCCGCGGATCCCGTCTTTCTTGGATTTGAACTATTTCTCGTGGTGTTTACGACGACAACACTTTTTTCTTTTTTCGTCCTCGTCCGACTCTGGGGAGACAGGATTAACCGCCCATGAGAATGCACCACTTGTGCTGTTGCGGTCATAAAAAACTCATCTAAAGCTCCACTACCAGAATCCTATTCAAGTCCGACTCGAGCGGCTATAATACATTACTTAAGTCTAACTGAATTGCGCCGCGTGTGTTAGGTGCCCATCTAGAAACAAGTTTTACACCCTCTGATTCCACGCTCTTATTACTATCAGACCAAAGTTAAGGGTTCCTAATATATTTCAGGTCTTAAAGGGATAGTCTTTGTTTTATATAAGTACCTAATTAGAAAATTTCTGAGTTTAAATTAGGCAAACACAGTGAAACAGTCTTAGGCAATAATCCTTACCTCAGCAAGCCCCAAGGTTCTTCTTCTTAATTAGAACTTCTAACTCTCTCAGATTCTTTCTCTTTTTAATCTCACACAGACCACCTTTTCTGAGCCCCCAGCAGTAATCTTCTAACCAATAACAAGCTCTTTTCGATGAAAGGGCCTTCGACCTTCAAGGAGCTCTCCAGCAAAGAAAGCCCATCTGTGTACTCAGGAAAGCTTCGCCATCTCAAGCAACTCACACGCACGTAGCCACGTCAAGGGAGCCAGGTAAGTCAGTCTATCAAACCCACTGTAGGCCTCATTCCAACCGGAGCTGACACCTCGTACGTCCCCAGAGCCTCTCAAGGTGCCGTTCTTTGAGAAGATGTCGCTGTAGTTGCGCCCCGGTGGTATATCTCACACCTCCACTGCCACCTTCAACTCGTCATAGGACTCAGAACTCAGCATACAAATAAGCCAAAACGAGATCCCAGGTAAACCCCCAACTTCTTATCCAATCTTAACTCCTCGGTAGACACCCGCATTCCCCCAAGCGGTCAGAATTATTTTCGCCACTGTCCATAACATCACCAGGGAAGTTTCATAAAATATCATCATACCCGTGTCTAGAAGATTCAATAATGCAGCCGTCCAGAAGAAGCTTATTGCCCACGTATAGGATGCGTAGAACAAGACGCAGATAAGCTACCTAGAGTCCTCATCTACTAAGCAGAGATCCAGCAGGCCCGGCTACACTCCCGTAACCACCCCCATCTATTTACCTTAGTACCCGCATCGAAGATTATCAAAGTTACTTAGCACCTCTCACTCTCTTTTTCGATCACTTTACCCACAAATTCCAGCGCAAGAACTATCGCAACGCCAACCTCTCCATTACTATCCTCCTCGGCACCCCGGTTGAACCCTACAAGAGCAACATCTCTATCCAGCCGGACTATCTTCCACCTCCTAGATACCTTTCACACAAAGCATGTTCTGAGAGCTGAGAGCCAGTACCATAGCACGGCCACAAATAACGGCCTCAACCTCTACACCTTGCGACACTACCCCAGAACCCAACAGACCCCATCCAATTTCATCACTTACTCCAACCTCCAAGCTTCTCACTCCCGGACATGCTCTGTCTACTCCGTGCAATCTTGGAATAAGACATCTATGCCAAGGTGGCCGGTAGTCGTTCTTCCTAATCTCCAAGATTACACAGCCGCAGGCGCAACTAATTCTGTTCACAATCATCATAAGACATGGCGGAATATCTGGACATTGGCCCTCCTTAGTGTCGAGAACGGTGATAAGCCTCCAGGCGGAAGGAATATGTGCCATCGATCAATCGACGTCCGTCAACGACAGCGACCGGAGCGAGCCTGATCTGGAGGCTCCATGTCATTGTGCACTTTGTTTGTGGGGTGTGGACTCAAAGTCGGAGGCGAATGGATAGATGTAGTCATCCGGTTGTACCTAATCCAAGGCGTCACAGGTTAGGGCCTGTAGACAAGAACCGGACCACCGTCCACGGAGGCGATCCAGACGGCGAAAGTGTATCAGCGGACGTCGGAGTAGGTATGCAGCTTCAAAGATAACAGCGGTACAAGTGATGAAGGACCCAGTATGTTCCGTGGCTGCCCTGAGGCGACTTCGCCAACAGTAGGGGTAGGGTGAAGGCAGTACTGGGAACTTCCTTACTAAACTAAGCGCCAACAAACTTTAAAATATACAATACCGAGAAGGTGGGGAAGCTCAGAAACCTAGGTACCTCATGAAAATAACTTTTTGTTCTCCAGGCTTAACCGGCGTTCTAGGTTCTAGTTTTGCCAAAGTGCGAGCGCAACCCGACGAAATCCGGATCCACTACCCAACTCACCGCTCTTCAACGACCGCCAAGAAGCACATCCCTCTAAGCAAGGTAGACGAGGAGCAAGAGGACAAACTCACCAGAAAGATTCAATTACCTTCAAGACCATATAGAGCGATTCGAAGAGACGGAAACAGCCAGTTTAGTCTTGGCGTGCCGCCTCCTAGGCACTAAGCTGGAGGGTATCAAAAGGGGGTTCCGACGTAGTCTAGAACGTCGCAATGTATCACCCCGTTCTCAAACGGCAATAGCATAATTAGTTGCAAGAGAAATCTCGTTAACAGGCTGTATAGGAATCATCAACAGTCAATCAGGAGATCTTCAATAACTTAGATCAATATCGGGGTCTTGGACGTCGTCTAGCGTCTGCGAGGGATTCTTACCGTATACGGAGCCGAAAGCTGCACCACGACCGTCTCTGTCCCTACCGTCATCAGCACCCTCGATTTTACCAAAAACGAGCGGCCGGTTAGCATACTGCCGTCGACGAGGATCGGCTTGGATGGTTCAAACATCGAGAGTGCCCTGGCCGGTTGCCAATGTGCCAGTGATTGCATTCCCGCGGCTTTGAAGCAGTCACGGGCGTAAGACTTAATCTGTCGTCGGGGCCTCAGCATCATCAGCATTTGAGAGTTGTGGCGAGGACGGTGCCTCCGGGTAGGGTGGTGAAAAGTCCGGGTGCACCTGGAATGATGGAAGGGAAATCTCGATTTTCAGTACTGACGAGCTCGGAAGCGTCGCTCTGTGCCGAACTCAATAGCTCAACGTCGAAATCTCCAGCCCGATTTACTAGGCGCCTCAGTGTCCTAGCCGACCCGGTCCTCTTGCTGAGGTCCTCGAACGGTTCTCCTCCTCATCAAAAAGACGTTGTCCTGGGCTACCCGAAACACCACCAACCAAAACAAGCTGACGAAACAACGGTCAGGGGTCATCCGTACTTATCCCCCCAAGGACAGACTGCTCCTAAGACACCGGGCCCCCGCCCCGCGTTCTCATCTCAGCGTAGAAGGAAAGAATACTTACGTAAATTCATTTAAACCGGTTTCGTCTAAAACATATAGGATACAACTTATAAGTGAGAAGTGAAAACATCCATCTTCTCTGCGCCCGGGCAGCGGCGGACTCAGTTATAGGGAGCCAGAAGGTGGAGGTGTGGAAGACAGCAGGAAGGTATGGTGAATGCTTAGTGTACTATTAAATATCTGCCTACCTTCAGACGGTGCATGGAAGGAACCTTATGGTGGGGCAGTGACGTAAGGAGGTGGAGCCCCGCGCAACCTCTGCGGCCAGTGCCGTTTGTGTCGGGAAGGCAAGGTGGAGAAGCAGGCGCCACCCCGGGCACGAAGCACAGACGCGGCAGCTGTCACCAGGAGCGCCTCATTCGCCCGTCACTTCCCACCCACCTGCTGAACCGGCAGCCCAACGCACGAAAGAGAGCGCCGTCCCTGCCGTCCCTCCCCTCTTGCCGTGCGCTAATGTCGAGCAAGGCAAGCTATGGATACAACGAGAAAACAAGACGTTACCGAGAAACACCGATCTGGCAACACGCGCGAGACCGGCGAGTGGACCCAGCACCCCAATCGTCTGCCTGACTGTCCATGACTCCCCCTCTCACAGCCAGTGCCCAGAACAAACCGACGCGCAGCTTAAAAACCCAGGGCATTCCCTTCCCCCCCGCCCGAGGCACCTAGCGTCGCCGCACCATTCGTAATCGCCGCGGAGAAGACAACCCGCCCCGGCCTCGTGTGCTAGTGGAGCCCCGCAATGACGGCCCGACCCGAGCCAGCCCCGGAAACCGGAGTGCACATGGGTCTCGCCATGCTCCGCACCCCACCCATCTCACCCGAACCCCAGTGTCCAGAACCGCCTCGGAGCCCGGGCGCACAGCACTTTGAGCAGGGCCGCCGCTACCGAACTCCTCCGCCGTCCCATTTTGTGGGATGCCAGTTGCCCAAGGCACTGGAGCCGCCTGTGTTGCCGCACACCGCGCATGCCATGACTCAATCAGGTGAATGCCCTCCCCCACCCTCTTGTCTTGTCCCTCTTGCACTACTACGTACGGTGTTGCTGATTCTGTTCAAGCACTGTTGAGGCTACTCCGCTGGAACAGGGTCTGAGGACCTGACGGGATGGTGATCGATGGCGGTGCCGGACAGGGCGTGCATGGACTTCATGGGTCCGAGGAGGGAAACTTTTTAAGGGGCGGACTTTACTCTGAGCACTCGGTCAGTTTGGCCGGGGGGTTCATTGTTCATAGCGACCATGGCCGACTCATCGAGCAGGCCATGGGGGGGAATGAAGTGCTAGACAGCAAGAGCTGCGTCAAAGGGAGGGTTTGGTCTCTGGAAGCCACCAAATTCCGGGGTGCATCCGAAGCTTGGGGCTAGCAAAAACGTTTCGGAGTTAACATGGTTGTCTGCCGTATCGCCGATCAGATGCACTCGGAGAGGTGATGAGTCAGCACAGGACACGTGGTCGGATCTTTCCTTTCCCGCTCCGAGCAGCCCCCCAGCGCACCCCACCCCACCTGTGAAAACATGGCATCTTCTACTGTTCAGGCGCGAGACGGACGCTGGGTGCCAGGAATGAAGAAGCCATGTCTGGCGTTGGCATTGGGGGAATTGCACTGCTTCCGGCCTGATGGGCGGTGAGCTGCCTCTGACGCGCGCATCGTCTATTTCGGTCGCGTGTATCAAAGCAATTGTGTTTTCTGGACTGCTGCAGGCACAGGCGCAGGCGCAGGCGCAGGCGCAGGCGCAGGCGCCTGCGCCTGCGAAGCTGGCAAGAGTGTGCTGTGGTGGCTTGGCGGATGTGGCTGGGTGTTTCTGATCCCGACTCCTTCCGCACCGACTGAGTGTGTGGGAGGTTGGACCCCCTGTAATGACAGTGGGTCACAGTGGAGGATGGGGTCCTGGACCCAGCCAATCAATCAACCTCTGACTCAGCCAATCAATCAACCTCTGACCCGGCCAATCACAGCCCTCCGTTTGGGTAACCCGCGACAAGGTGGAGACTGGAAGGTACCTGCCGTCCCAAAAGAAGACCTGCAGTCACTGCAGGACCATCGCCTTCCGGACGCCTTCCGTGTCACCGCCGTGTGTTCCCAAGGTGTTGCACAAGTCGGTGTCATTTCCCCGCGTTGCCCCGGGGATCCAACTCAGAACCAACACAACACTAACTGTTATCCACGTCCGACACTCTGCGTTTTCTTTCTCCAGGCCAGCCTCTCTTCACCTTGAGATCCCCCGACAAAAGTCCACATGCCATGTGGGAGTCCATCCTGTCGTGGACCCAGCCCAACCCTGCCGTCTCGTCCTGCTCTGGCTCCGACAGCTAGAATCATCACCATCGGCATCACGACGGCCTCGACGACCATCGCGATCACGGTTGCAAGCGCAAACGAGGCTACCAGTGTCACACGAGTCCATGGCAGCCGATGACACAACACCGACCAGACGGAAGCAAAACACCGGACGCAGAGACGACGACAATGACAACGACAACAACAACATCTTCCGCCGGCACCTGGACCCCGACCAGACCCCGCGGCCTAGCAACTGGGCGGCTGTGACCAGCGCGTCGTCGGCCTCGGCCTCGTCATCGCCTACCAAGTCGCAGTCGTCCGGCCGCCGCTCCTCGGACCGGCAGTCGGTCGTGTCGGCCACTGCACGACACCACTTCGTCCAGCTCCCGCTCCGGCACAAAGGCATCGTGCGGCGCCAGATGACCGACCTACACACTCGGCAATACGGCGCGCTGTGCCCGTACCCGATATGCATAAGCCTTGAGACTAAGCGCCCGGGACATGACCTGGACGGTGCAGTGCTGCAGCTCGGAGTATGGCTGACGGCCCGCTGGAAGATGCTGCGGAGTGTGCTGCGGCGGACGGCCGGATCTGCTGCGCCGGCGTGGCAAGACGTCGGCGACGCCCGAGGACATTGAGGCGTGTGTGTTCGAGGAGCTCGCGCTGCTGGGTGCCCTGCACGGCGTGTTGGTCCAGGGCCATGATTGGATCTACGCCGCCAGGCCTCCCGAGGCTCTCGTCGCGGAGCCGCAGAAGGCGTCTTCGTCTAGGACTGTTGGTCCAGCCATCCGTCCGTGTCGTGTGATGTTTGAAGCTGACCAAGACTGTATATGTATAGATCCTGTGGCTGTCAAAGACGTTTGGCGACACGCAATCTGGGCTCGGGATACATCAGACTGCCCCTTTCTTGGGGCATCTGAACCAGTGGGCCACGACAGCTTACTGGCCCTAGTACAAAATGTGTATCTTGATGACGTGATGGGGCGATACAGCTAGGTTAAACCAGTGCATAACAACCGCTGGCTAAAATTTGCCGATTCTGGTGCAGGGGGCGCTGCTCGAGGTACCTTACGCTACAGCGGCCGAGGTTCGTACGGTCGCTCGTACGATGGTGACGAAACAACAACATCTTCGCCAGTCCCAATCCTAATCACACGTCAATGGACCTTGGTGTCTTTCAAACCCAGAAGTGATTACGCCAGGCGTCGGATCGCATCCCGGAGGGGTCATGCAGGCACCCGAAGCAACGAACCCCCGCTGCGTTGCTCGTGGCCTCGCTATGAGGCGACGGTTCTTGCATTCCAATATATTTATCGTCAACCAGCCGTCTCCCCGGTCGGCCGTGGCAGATGGAAGACAGACACCCGCCAGAGACGGTCCTTCAAACACGACAACACGACACACGACAACACGCACACACCATGTCCAACGCTGGCCTCCTCCACGCGTACTTTGAGGACGCCCTCAACACCGGCACGACGAAGGCCATCCCTCCTGAGCTCTGCGCTGTGTTTGCTGAGTCCGCCGATCAGTACCGCGTCCGACCGAGCACCGCCAGTAATGCCGACTCACGCGCCCACGATGCCTCTGCCTAATTCTTGCCGACGAATCCCTTTTGCTTATCAGTCCGCCTCCGCGATGGCCTCAACCCCAACCCAAACGCTAACACCAACACCAACGCTGCTTAGCCCTCAGACCTAAGTGACCTTTCCACCCTCCCGCGCTTCGAGACGCAGCTCGACTCGGCTCTCCTCGAGCAAAAAGCCAAGCAGCGTCGCGACGAGTATGAACACTTGTGGCAGGGGTAGTAGGCCCTGGAGGCCGAGGCTGAAGCTGCGGCGGCCGAGGCCCGTGCTGCCGTGCTGGCGAGGAGCGCCCACAACCGTCCCAGTGAGTCTGTGTATATTGTCAGTTTACGCGCCGGATCTGACTGTAGAAAAAAAACAAACAGCTTCAACCCGCCCGGGCATCTCTCTCTAGTAGCGCCCCTTGGCCCCGGTCCAGCGAGACGAATGTCTATCTTCCCCCATGGCCGATTTACAGTTCGTCCGCCGTAGTTCGTCCGCTGTGGTCCGTCATCTGCAACCTGCCTGTCTTTATCTACGATTCACCCCTCTCTGTAGGTTGCCGCAGGCCCGTAGCGCCAGTTCCTCCGGTCAACGCGCAGGAGAACGTCTTTTAACAGCAGCCTGAAACATTGTTCACCTAAAGGCATCGGGAGAATGGTCGGTGAAGCGACGTGACGTGACATAACGTGACTTAACGTGAGGAGACAGCGAAATGTCAGTCAAGATAGGCGAGGGAGCAAGCAACACAGCGAGAAGAGGACTGGGACCATGATGCGACGGAGGATGCGATGGTATTTTTCGAGGTTTACAACAAGATGTATGTCTACTGTATTGAAGTGTCAGGATTCCTGCTTCTGTGTGTGCCTGTGTGTTTTGTCTATTGTCTGCCTGTCTTCCCTGAGACGTTACTACTCTTATTCTCCTCGACGAGCTACTTGAACCCATCTAAAAGTAAGATAAGAGTATATAGTTATTATTTACCTTCTCCGTCATGGACGAGACTAGTCTCCTTGCTCGATATATGCCCGGGGCGAGCTGCCTGTCCGACTACGAAACAAATAAACAAGTTCCCATTGCGCGCTAGGTGACGAGGTGCCTCAGGATTCTGCGAGCGGCGCATCTTCGAAGCTTTCACGAAAGAACAGTCGTAGGATGAGGTTGTGAAGAAGTAGTTCTTGAGAGGAACGGCGTTCCGTTGGACCGCCCTGCCTGTCGGAATTGACGGTCTGAGCCAGATAAGCGAGGCACACACCTCACCAAAGCCATCAAGCCCAATTTCGTCAACACCGTCAACGCGCCCCTCGTCCAACTCCATTACGGCGTACGCTGCTCCCCATTGAGGCTCACCCCACAATATTATACCCGGTGCAATGGGTGCAAAACACTGTTGAAAGTGGGCCTTGTACCCCTACGGACTCCATGTCACCTGTGGACTGCTCTGCCTACACCTGAGGTGCCGCGCGGGTTGTTTGGATGTTGATAATCCGGAGCTAAGCTCCTGGAGCGGAGGCGAAGTCCAGAGCGAAAGGAGACACAGGCAGACTGACTTCATGCGGAAACCACACTTGGTCCAGTTGAAAACGCGATGCGTGTTTTGGGGCCACAGGCTATGCGAGACCTAATGAGCGGATGTAGAGTGCGATCCCGGTTTTCGCCGCTCCTCGCCGCTAATATCTTGTCGGCGCTGTAGATGTGACTCACGTGCATTAACCTAGTCATGCAAAGACAGCACAGAGAACAATCCATGGGGCCTCAGGAGTTCCAGCTTTATACTTGTCCTCCTCGGGCCACCCTTTTCACGGAACCCAAACAACATTTTTCCATGCTCCAGGATCGTAGCTTCAAATTGGAGGGCCAAGATGTTACATGTGTTAAGGCTCAACGTCCTCACCCTTTACACCTTGCCTAGCTCTGGGCTCTCTGATTCTTACGCAGGGCCCCCTTCCGCCTGTCCCCAGCGACAGACTTTCTGCAGGAATCAGGGCGGACGCTGTCTGATGAGTACCTGTATTCCCCTATTTCCGCCCCTCGATTAGTGTTGTCTCGGCTTACAAGATCATCATCTGCGAGCTCAGTATATTTACAGAGGAATACACTCATGGTCCAAGTACATGTGTCCAAATCATGCAACGTGCGACGACCGCATCAAGGCCGCGGCGACATTCATTGAAGATTTGGCACTCAAGCTCGACTCGCAATATGACAAAGAGGACGTGGTCAACAATATCAACGGCACTGTGTTCGGGAATGTCTGATCCAGCTCCTCACATCAGCCTGCACGTGGTGTATCCATCGAAGATCAGGGACTCACTGCCATCATAAACGGGGCCTTGCGCGACGGCGTCTGGGACGTTCGATCGAGATCGGCATGCTGCCGACGGTGGTTCTCTTCATCCTCACGGGGGACGCCTTCAGGTCAGTCCGCGAGGGCAAGCGGTCGATCGGTCCAAGATGGATTTCTCCAGGGGCTGGTGGCACGTGGAGCGTACTCGTCCACGGGTAACAACGCGCGGCGTGAGAATGTCGTTGGTTTAGGCCGCTCGCGCTCCAGTATCTTCAGGAAGCCGACTTTGCCGCCAAAATTGAGCTGGTATGTGTGGTCGGGCGGCACTCCTCGATCGCGCAAGATGCTGCCAGAGACCGCATGGCGCTAGATTTCCGCATCGGACGTGCCGCCCGTATAAATTCTTCCTTTTCTGTTTCCGCTTTTGCGCAAAGGAGTCCGAAGTTTCCTTACACACCCGGAACAGGGCGAACGCTTCCGATGACCATACGCGGACCAGACAGATCTCCTCCGGGCCGGTGTGCGCCTAAATATTGGCGCCATGCTGACCGTGGATGACTCGGCTGCTAGGGCGACTGCCACGAAATGATCGCCTGCTGCCGTCACTGAGCGTGACAGTTGACAACACGGCTTTGTCCTAAACTGAAATCGCATCCACCTGAGGAGTAGTGAGTATTATATCTAAAGTAGGGGATAGTAAGATCTACCTGCCCGTACGTAATGTATTCCGACCGAGCGAAAGTCCACCCTTGCGCAGCCAACTCACAAAGCAATACGCGAGCCGATCGCGACGCCCAGGTTAAGTCCGTGGTACAGCATCCGAGTATTGGCCCTAGTCAGCTCCGCGCCGACAACGCTACAGTCTACCAACGAAGAAGTCGAAAAGCTACAAACCCTCCTGAGAACGATTAGACTTGTAGTAACCCAAAGACAATCCCACACTTAAATCCAAGAAACAAGGTAGTGCTGAAAACATATTTACCCCAGCTGATCCCTTATAAGTCCATCGCAGCATTCCTACAGAGACCGGTCGCCCATCCTGGCGGCTCCATCCAACTCGGCCAAACCTCCCGCAGCTATGCTGAGGAGGCCGTCGGCCTGCGTCGGTGTCAACAGCTCGCCGAAGACGAGGTCCTACAGCTTGGGCTCTCTCTAGAATCCTGGCTTGGCCTGATTCAAAGATACGTCGAATCCAGTGCGAAACGTCGTCGTTGCGAGGTCGTCCTCGTGCACTTCCGGCAGATTCGAGACGGTGAAGCGGCTTGCCGACCAGACCGGGGAGTTTGCAGGGTGGGAGGCGGCAATGAATCGGTCTACTCCATCATTCGCTGTGCCCCAGATATGAGCTGCTCGCGCAGACAGTGCTCGACGTGGTTCATTTGGGCGTTTTTGGCGGGGAAGCTGAAGTATTCATGCTCAGACTCGCATCTGTTGGCAATCGGGCAGCGGACATGGCGAATATGTGCTGTGCGCATGATCTCGGGTGGAAGACGCGGAAAAGCCGGATCCAGGTTGTTAAAGAGGGCGGTGGTAATCTTGGGTACTCGGGAGCAGAACCTGACCGACCTATTGTGAACATGGAACCTTCTTCATTTCTTCCCGCACACTTACAGGACCAGCCCCGGCTAGTACTTAGATTACTTACCAGTGTAGAAGGTACCTTGGGGGTCTGCTCACGCACAGTCAGCTTTGCCGCTTCCACACCCGGCAACACTACACCGGCATCTGCTTCCAACCTGCCTTTCTTGTCTCTGAGAAGTCGAACAGCACCGGCCTGTAGGAAGTCTCGCGTCTTCCGTACGTTTGCCATCTAGGTTGAAGCCACGGCCCGGGGAAAAGCCATCGGCTCTCCAGCGGCAAGCGGCCTGCAGAAGGATACCATTGTGGTTATGGTCAAGTGCAGAGTACAAACGAGAAGATGGCGCTCCAATGAACATGGTTAAATTTCTTCATCCCGCAATTACGCATGCAGTTTGGAAAGGCGGGTTTGCTCCGAAATTTGTTGCTTGAACAATTCAATAGCTGGTTCTATAACTTGCTAGTACCCGTCCAGAAGCCGACTAGCGCAACAGAAGTGCGTCTTAGACATAGATCCCAGTCTCATACTCCTCTTCTGCTGGCTTCTTCCAGGTCTTATTCTGGAGACCAAGCGAAAGACTGCGTTGTTCTCTAACGAGACGAGGAGGCAATGTCAAACCGGGCATTCATACAAATCATATCACACACCCCGAATTTACTCGTATAGATTCACAGTGTTTCCGTGTTTGTAACTGGGGCTTATAAAAGCCCTCACGGACAAGCATGCGAGAAAATACCCAGGTTGAAATTTTACAGCAACCATCACGAGACAACGCCGTCTACACTCCGTCAACTTTGATCTAGGCTCCCCGACAGCCTTCACTCATTGGCAAAAGTAATCCAACACTCTACTTGGAAATTTGTTGTTCTTCCTGTATAACCTGGCTTAAGCCGCAAGCCATATTTACGAAGCAAATAAGCTAGAGATAATGCAAACATGACAAACTTAGAGAGATAATATAGCTTCCAGCATGTTTTAATCAGTGACTACTCAGCAACCACCCTCTGAAAGAGTGCTTGAATACTCTGTTCTTCTTCCGCAACAGACAAAGGTAAACCCAACCAGAAGACAACGGACAAGGACTTCACACAGCAACCATCTTGGAATATTCCGCCCGCGTTTCCCATAGGGTCATTGCCACGACGTCCAGCGCTAGGTGTTCAAACAGCAAGGGGCAGTAGTATCCAGGATGGCTGTCCTTTACCGCCCTGGGAGAAAGAGGCCGTTGCAAAAGATATGGTCTTAATTTCTGGCCAGAAAGGGGCGGTTCTTCCCAGCCACCTATCGGCTACGGCTCGACGTTGAATCACGACTTCACCCTGGCGCCGGGCGACCTTGGCGACGTCCATGGTCCAGAGGCGCGTTGACTACAGCAACCAAGGCGACTACCGGCACGCACACGGTCGTCTCGGGGGCTGCGAACAGCAAGAAGACAGCCGAGAGCCCCCTTGTCGATACTGGAGGCAACTACGTCTGCCGGCTGGAGGAAGAATTCTGCGGCGATTGTCATTTTCAGGTCTTGCTCGCGTGACCTCGGATGGTGCCGATTTGGCTCAGACGTCATCTAATGGCTCGTCCAACTTGTCTGCCTGTAACTCAAACGCAATATCACTTACAGCTACGAGGACAACCTGAGTGCCGATGTTACTGATGATACTACTAGGTAGGCAACGCGACCGCGACCACGTCGACCACGGGGGTCACATCATCGGCCAGGCCCTACTGAGAGTGGACATCGAGACCAGCTCCGGACCTGACTTGATAGTTTCGAAGCTGTCCCTGCCCCTCAACCTTTTTTAGGCTCCCTTGACACTCTACATCGAGGGTGAGATGCCCAGCGTTCTCTAGCCCTGGAAGGCGTCGCCAATCTTTAGTACCTATCATCTTCAAGTGGCCAGGTGCCACATTGCAGCGCCAGGTATCTCACACCATGGCGAGTATGTCTGAAATCTGTCGAATAGACACACAAAAATACCTTGGGTGGACGCGCCCGAGATGCGGCGTGCGAGGAGCTTTGTCCCGGTGGTCTTCCGGCTGTGGCCTGGGCCATGGTGCTCCGGCGGCTGATGCCGAGCCGACGGGCAGCGTTGCCGCGGGGCTCCTATGGGGATCCTAGGAAGACTAAGCAGGGCACATACTGCAGGACGCACGTCATGCAGCCCGTTCTGAATAGCTTCATTTCTTGCGGTTACTACCCTCTGTCTCAGTGGCGGATGCCCATCTTAGGTCATGTTTTGAACCAAGGCCATTTCCTACCGCGCGATCACCGATGTGATTACTCGAGTACACCTTTGGAGAAACACTGAAAACCTCGGACTTTGGATTAAAAGACTGACGAGTTAGAAAACATAGAGTCCAGCCAGCACCTGACAGTAAAAAGTAGAATCAATTTTGATCACCTGGCCACGTTTCCAGTTAAGCTCGTATCTGCGCATACGACTTGATCAGTACCTCCCGCGTCATCGTTGTTGCAAGGCAGGCCCTCTCTCTAACCAGGCCGTCACTATTACACCCTTCGCGAATCCCACACACACATCCCCGCTGCACTTCGAACACTGCTCCGGTCCCAACCACGATATCCTTGTCTACGCAGACCACGATGTTCTTGTCCAGCCAGACAACGTCTTTGTTCAGAAGAGGACTTTGGATGCATTTTCGATGGGTCGAGTAGCTCGGTGATTTGCTTCAAATGGGGATTTGTAGTCCATCCGCCCACGGAAGGCAACCTCAGAAAGCAGTGGACCGTAAGCTGTCCGTCCATCGTATTATGCCTCCCCGAGACCCCGCCACGGGCAACAATCAAGCATCTCCTAGCCGCACCCAAGAGGCTGGCTTCCAAAGACGATCTTTCGCCCAAACCTCATCCTCGTGGATGCCCGCACAAAACCATGGTGACAAATCAGTGTCCAGTTGCACAGCAGAAGCTCGCTCAGTCTTGGACCCCCTTCATGGTAGACGAGGCTTGCTCTTATGCCCGGTATGCTGAGATGGAGGCACAAATAACGCGTATGAGGCTGAGATGGCACGGTCGAATGGTGTCTGCGGCATACTCGTGCGACTGGCTTAGGAAGACCTGCAGGCCTGCTAAGGTTGGCGGAAGGAAGACGCGGTCCAGTCGCTATCCACAAGAGGAACAGCGGTTAGCTCTTGGGCTGGGATCGTAGAGGAGAAAAAGTGCAGGTGTGCCTCCTAGATACTTGCTTCCCATCCGCATCACGAGTGAATCCCAGGGTGCGCGCCCTGTGGACGACCAGCTTGGCGATATTCCGCTGGAAGGCGCTGAAGGCCTCGCTTCGTGGCCCTACTTGCTGTCGGTCGTTCAGGTAGCCCACGGCGGCGGCGAGTCTGGACGGTAACCGACGGCCGGGCTTTGGAAGATGTCGGCGTGCGGAAAAAGAATCCGGCGTTGTGGAAGGGGGGCTTGGCAGCTTCGCAGCGTTGAATGCGGCGTTTGAGCAGTGTGCGATGACCAGAGCGTTTGGTCGTGGGCGCGTCTGGGGATTGCGACCGCGCAGACCCGGGTGTGCGAACAGGTGCTGGTAGGATGCTAGCGGTGGATACGTGAGAGGAAGTACCTGCCGCTGCGACTGGGGATGGAAACCAAACTCTATCTAGCTGTTTGAGGGGAAGTAATGTTGAGAGCTGTGTTACATGCGGCAAAAGAAGTACTCTCCTCGATATGATCTTGAAGACCCGATTGCGCAGGCTGAGTGTTGGGGGTGGTTTCGCACTCACGAGGGCTAGCTCCAGGTAACTTCGAGAACACGAGCGAATGTTGTGTATATAAAAAACAAATGGGCGACGGAATGGTTGCCGGCGCCCCAGAAGAGTGGTATGCTGGGCTTCGGGATCGAAGTGTAGTCGGCGTAACATTTCAGACCGTCTCTGCCAACTGCTTCCCGAGAACTCATTCGGTACCATTCTCTTGGCACATTTTCTGTTGCTAGGTGCCAAGTTACTCCAGGATCATTTCGGGTTGTCTCTTTTGTCGATGAGCGCCCCGAGACAGCTTTGTTGGATTGGGTCGTTCGGCGGCCCGGTGGGTGGGACAATTGAGGCGGAGGGTTGAAGGCTTCAACTGCGGAAACATGCCGGAATCAATGGGCAAAAAAGGATGGCGTGCAGATCCAGGAAGAAGAAGACCCTCCGTCGAGCCAGGCAATTGTTGTGTTGTTTGCGGGGGCAGAAGTTGCCGACTCAAGGATGCTGATGCCCTTAAGCCACCCCCAAAACGAGGTACGTACCCTTGACGCGGTCGCCCAGCCTAGAAAATCGGTCGATTCCATGTTTGCATGATGGCAGTGTGTTGTGCCAAGTGCAGGGTTTTGATACGGGCAACTTGTTGTTGATGTGCACCGCGTAGCCAGCCGACCGGTCGTGTCCGCCGACCCCACCACCGCCAAGCCGGCCGCCGTTCCGGACCCCGCAGTCCCGGACCCCACAGCCGCATTGCCTACCCCTGCCGCCCCCAGACCCGCTCACACCCGCACTCGCCCTTTAGCTCCGATCCCGGCTCCGGCTTCAGCTCCGTCTCCGGCACCAGTTCCAGCTCCGACTTCAGCTTCCGCTCCAGCTCCAGCTCGTGTAGCTCCCACCCCGGAGCGAGCCCGTACCCGCGCCGGGGGCTCCACGATTGGTTTCGGCGCCAGCTCGCCCGCCGTGATCATGGCCACCAACGAAGACGACGACGACATTGGCTACATCTCGGCGCTTTTGGGCTCGCTCTCCTTCGACGACGATGACAGCGACAAGATCCAAGACATGTCCCCCATAATCGCCACCGTCAAGCTCACTGCTCCTGCTCCTGCTCCAGACTCCCTAGCCCTCTCCCGCCCTAAGCTCCGACGCGGCACGCGCGTCCGCCATGCTACCAAACGCTGGCCCGTTCAGACCTGATAGGCACTGCCCGTGTTGAGCCACCCATATAACCAAACACGGGCAGGTGGTGCCAGACTTGGCAGTGCTACCAGACTGACAGTTACTGCCAGACTCACGGCAATCACCGGTCTGGAAATCAGTCTGGCAATCAGTCTGGCAACCACTAGTCTGGCAGCACCTGCCCTCAGGCGGCAGCTACATCCATAGACCAGATGGGAATGGAAGCAAGGAACCAACTAATTTTGCCCCAAGCAGCCGTCGACTGCTGCCACTCCGTTCCAGCACAGAACACCTGGCACGCCCCTCTATCTTGGGGAAGATACCTACCTTCCATACCTGAGGCCCGCACTGCCGTGCTGGCCAGAAGCGCCAAAAACCGTTCTTGTGGGTTTGCAGTGTTCATCCGCCACTCTCCTTAACGTGGTGGATCTAACGGCATGAACAGACTGCATCAACCTGCTCTGCCATTCACTCCACCATTAATGCTATATAAACACCGCGCCGCTTGCACTCGGAATGAAGATTCTCGCGCCTGGCTTACCAGTAGGCCATGTCTTTGGTCGTCCAACAGCTATCCAGGACACCGGTGGCCGGCTTAACTCTCCCTGACCTCTTCTCTGTAAAACGAGTTCTAGGTGGGGGCTGCGCCGCTGAAGTCGAGTCCCGCCAGTCCGCAGTGATCAATCTCAGCATGACAGACTCTCCGCCCACCAGCCATCATCTGCCATGTTCCAATGACTGAAGCACACGCGACGCGCAAACAGACGTCCCTCGCCAAAACCATCGCAGAATGACGTTCAAAGTGGTTCCATCCAAGGTGAGCTCCTCATACTTTTCCTTGCTTTTCTTAATTACACATGGTGCTGAGTTATTTTTGAAACAAGGCGAACGGCTTTCAGGTGTCAGTGCCGTCCTCAATCGGATCGTTGTTTTGTCATTCACATTTTTGGGCCTACGCGAGGTTCTCCGTCGGACTCGTGGCTGCAGGAGAAGACACATGAAATTTGTCTTGATGATGGTCTTTTGGTCGGCTGTTTGGAAGTTCCCGCACGAGGACTGACTGATTTTTCTTCACGGCCAAGTCACTTGGAAGAGCATTGGAAGTGGGTTTATCAAGATTGGGCACAGTCGCGTGGCTCAGAACGGCAGGTGTCTTCTACGGTAATGAATCCTTCTTCCTGGGCGGCAGGGACCTCGCTTCTCTGCAACTGTCGGAATGAGTTCGAGCCCCATTGCCGCCTTGAAGCCTCGTAAACCGCACATTCCAGCGTTGCCACCGACCTCCTCCACCCTGCCACCTTCGATCTCCTCAGGTCCCTCCATTTCCTCGATACACAGTTGCGAAGATTCGCCCGCCGAAGGTCTTTGTATTGAAAAGTGGCTAGGTCCTAAACAAAGGCCAACAGTCCTGGACGGCAGACTACACGCCAACATCCGCAGTTTCTCTGGAGCTTTAGCTTTCTTTGAGTGCCCTCCATTCAAGTGCCATTCATCGAAACGGGAGCTAGTTCTCTCCTAAGCTTGTCTTCACCGCCGCTGCCAGCTTCATCTGAACATCGGCAAGACCTTTGCTAAATAACCCAAATACCGTATGCGGTCCGTCATTTTCTGTGAGTCTGTCTTTCCTCTATCTGGCTTTGTCTGCTCAGTTAGTGACCAAGCATACACAGTCCGCCATCCCCATCCGACATCCCCAAGTTGACGCCATTATCAGCGATGTCTACGTAATGGCCGACAAGACCCTCGAAAGTGTCGACCATCCTCTCCCAAGAGAACCACAAATGGCCCTCGGATTTGAAAAGTTAGTTAAATGACTTTAAGGCTTGATGAACAATTTTTGTCGTCTCAGGCGTCGGCCGGTCCGTCGTTAGATTAAGTCCACCATTCCACTTTGGATGGACATTCGCGTCAGCTGCGATTTGTCGACTGTGTTTATTTTGTATTGTCTTTCTAGTTATTTTGTTGAGACCTTGGACGATTATGCTGTAATGTTAAGCCTGAACCTGGGAGTCCGTATGTCATTTTCGTCTAGGTGTCTCCTCTGCGGCGCCAGCAGCCCGCCGACCTCTGTTACTCGTGACTATCGTTCAACCGCAACAATAGTTAATTTCGTATTATAACTCAATCATTACCGTCCAAGAAGCTGGCAAAACATGACGCTTTAGGTCGCGCATCGTTTAAGACGACTCATGAGGTAAGTCAACTCTCCGTTGATATGATCGCGCAAAAGACTCAGCAGAAACGAAAGACACCACCGAAATCAAGCATCCAATTTCAAACCTGGCCAACCACCCCTACTATCCCTCATTTCCCACCTTGGACCGGATTGCCCCTGCAGGTGTCAGAACCGCCTGGACGAGAGCTAGCCCATGGGTATGGTGTCTTTGTGGCCAGCAGACAGCCGCAGATCAAGTCCGTCCGCTTTTTAATAACGTACCTTGTCCAACGTCACGTACCTACGTCGAGGAACCTCAGCACACGAAACCTTTCAGCTGAGACCTAGCAAATGGGCAGTTTCACAAGGAGTATCAATCTGGGTTTATGTCTTACATGGATTTCTGGCCTTGCCTTCCAAGCTCTAGGCAAGCGGAGAATCACCCCTCGCTCAACGGCCTGGAAAGAGATTTCCGTGACGAGCAACGGGCAGCTTGCCTTCCAAGCTCTAGGCAAGCGGAGAATCACCCCTCGCTCAACGGCCTGGAAAGAGATTTCCGTGACGAGCAACGGGCAGCTTCTCCTGCTGCTCTCCGATACGCCTTTTCCGGAGGGTTCTTTCACAATGGCTTTGAGAGTTTCGGCCCATCTTAACTCGTCAAAACACCTCGGTTTACCGAAAGCACAGGCGGGATTTCGCGAATTCAAGAGTAAACCAAAGCAATCCCAGCATCACCAGATGCTAATGACGCGCCGCATAATTGGTCTTTCCTCCATCCGGCCCCTGGCTACAGGTTTGACGCATCGAGCTCTACAACCTCAGCATGAGCTTACCTGATCAATCATTGCCTTTGATGTGAAGAACCAGATTAGTGTTCCACTTTCCGAAACTGCCGTGGCCACATTCGTCAACAGTGCCCCAGGAGGAACACCCTCGGATGCCCACTCGTTGCGTCCAACATACCTAGCATAAACCCAAACGTTCCGAAGCTCGTGTCGCTAACATAGAGGATTTACGCGCAGAGACAAAGGCAGCACTCTTTGCGCTCGCGATGCTCGCTGAAGCTTCAAAGTTCACCTGTTTAGAACGGTGTAATCCCCCGCCCTGTCACCTGCTTCACTTTGCGGCCTGGCGGAAGAAGTGTTCATGAGAGGCGTTGCACCCCCACCCCGGTAAGGGGGCGGGGGCCTTATTGCCCGCGCCGCTCGGATGGGCGAGCGCGTTGAGCATCGCAACTATACGGCACACGACTGAATTTTATTCAGCGCGGCTAATTGCTCGGCGAAGTGTCGCTGGACAGCTTCTAATAAGGCACGTGTAACTGCACAGTGGGCGCTTACGGCGGCAACCTGTGGGATGGGAGCCTTGACTCGAATACCGCTTCATTGCATATGGATTCGGCTCCCTGGGCATCGGTCACGCACGGTTCGGAAGCCCCAACTTCATGTCGGCTGTGTCGTTTCTGGATCATGGTTGTGGATATCTGCACGTGTATGTGTCCAGAACAAGATAAGGCAAACCAATGGTCTATCCCAATCACGGAAGAGGTACAGCCACAACACCACGCAAAGGATTGAGGTGTACCGGAACACGCTAGGGATGTGGCGCTTCCGCCTGGTGGACTCTTCTTTTCCCCGAGATACTCCAATTTCAAACTGGCACTGTCAATTTATTTCCTGAATGCTGCTGCTGCATTGACCGCAATGTCGGCTTCCAGCTTCCTCATCGCAAAAAGCGATACTACCGATTCTTGGTGGCGGCAGTGTCAGTTTTGTTCCCAATACTGAAGTTACCTCCTGCCGAAAGAACAACCCGAACCTGGCAACTTTACCGCCAGACACCGAGCCAGGCTGGGTACGTACTTATCTGATCAACCTGGCGCATTAGTGTGAGAACACACGCCGATGCCATTCACAACCAAGTCGACCAAGCGAACCACATTTCCGATGTGAAGTAACAAGATATTAGTGCACGCGCGCTTCAGCTGGATGCGCACGTTTCTCGCCGTGAGTCATTCTACGAAGATCACTACAAGCTGTGTCGATACTGGATTGAAAGAGGGATACATGCATCTGCGGCTATCGTTGCAGCCCAATGGTCCAGCGATTGTGATCCGCAAGCAACCACTCAGAGCGGTATTAGCAGCTGAGCAGCACCGAAGTGGAGGTGTCCATTCCTGTTGCGAACTTGTAAGATTCTGTCAAAAGGCCAATCGCTTTTCTATCGAGGTCAAGGAACACAAACGTCAATTTGTCCATCGGAAAGTCATACCTTCATCCCCGTGACCCATGCAGAGGCTTAGCTCGCGGCCAAATCTGCGCAAGTCTCCAGGTGGGACTTCCTGACAGTATTTCAAGACTTATTCATTCCCTTTTCGACACTAAGACCTTAAACTACAACGCCTTTGAGGACAAATCGCAACACCGGCAACTTTCTCGGCCACAATATTTTAGGAGATGATGTTTGGAACGTTCAACCGATTCGCGCAGGAAGCTACTCTCTTTTAGTTTATGTATGTCTTCAGCCTCCTGAGCCCAGGACATGACCGACCTGTCACCTTTCACAAGACTGGCCCAAAATGACAAAGATATAGGTAGTGTCGCATCCGTTGCGGCGATCTTCAGATATTCGCGAGTGTTCAAATATTACGAAATCCCTAGATGGTGACTGGTATCCAACCGAGTTTTGAGTACGAACCCATGCCTTCTCGCCAGAATTGCATTCGATTCGTCCCGTTCAACTCACCCGAATTCACGTGCTATCATACTTCGGAGAAAAGCTTGAGCCGCGTTGGAAAGAATCTTCGTTTCCCTCGGAGATGTTTTCCGGGACCTCCGATGGACCCAAAACCCTTGGCACCTTACCCGCAAAACCACATATTGCTTGTAGCTCTGTGCAGCAGCCATCGAGATATAACAATCACCCCTCAACAGCAGGTGCGGAAGGTGTGTCGGAGATGAAGACCGAAATGAGAGATGAGGAAAAGTCCCCTTCCGTCCATGTGCCAAAGTACCACGTCGTACCTTAGTCGGCAAGAACTTCTGCAACATAGGGAGTCAGAAGACTAGGTGGACTTCGCAAAAGTCGGTACATTTACACCTTTAAAATCTTTCACAACAAAACAGCTGTAGTAGTTAGGAGGCGATAGGTAAAGCCCCTTTGCTCTCCCATTCCCTCAGGTTATCTCTAGGATTATGTCTCACTAAGGCCTCCTTTCGACTTCTACGCGTATCTGTGGTTCGCGTTCTCCAACAACCACGCAGGGCTCATCTTGGACGGAGCGGCCGTCCAAATCGCTCAGGGTGTTGGTGCTTTTTGTGTATCAAGAACAGTCCGCAATCCCGCCCTTGAAAGGCCTGAGTATCGTCAGATGACATTCAGAAACCGCAGAGACTCTTACAGTAGATCTTGACAGGCGCGCATCACTGCTGCTAAATTCTCAGCGGCCTTCGAGAAGGGGACGGTCGGTTGGGCCATCCGGTCTGGGAGGCTGTAGCAGCCGTTGATCTCCGTGAGGATGGCCGCGTCGTTCGCCCTTCTTCGGAAGCGATGGCTGTATCTTTGGGACATCTTGTTCTTCTCTTCGCGGTGGGTGATCGTGTCGGACTGACTGAAAATCCCGCCGCCATCTGACTCTCGAGGCCGTTTGTGCCGAAGCAGACCCGGCTCTATGTATGCAAAACTGTCACAGCCGTTACATACGGAGTACTCCTGGGTGGCGGCTCATTCGAGATGCCAGCAGCCCGAAACAAGGACTTCGATTGCGGCATGAGCAGGGATCTTCGCAGCGTGCACATACGTCCTTCTGTCATCATGCCATATCATCGGCTTGCGGATGATGTCCACAGAGAACGTTGATATTGTTCATGCAACTCAGTGCCGCTGCTGGTTTGATATCTGCGGAACAGACGCCATGGTTATTCGGGTTGGCACCGAGGCGGTGCTGACGCTTGCACTAATGTCGGAGACTGTGTGGAAATGGTTTCCGATGGCGGACTTGGTTGCGTCAGCTCGCAAGAGCTTCCATCAAAGTTGCCTCTAGCCAACCTGTTGGGTCTGCGAGAGTTCCGGGCACAAATGGTACCACCACAAAAGCTGGCACCACTACCAAAACTGGCCACTGCTGTAAATGAAAGACTGGTGAGTACTGCTCGGAGGGTAAAACTGTTCTGCGAACTGGGCACGATGTCAGCAAGCCTTCGACCCTTTGCCGTGCTCCTACTTTCCCATCAGCATCCCCAACAATAGCCCCCGGACAAAACACATTGGCTTGCATATCGACGACTCGGCTACACCGATGCGATCGGTCCCGACGTACTATTTGGCAACACAATTGTCGGACCTTTCCAGGGCGTCCTCTCGCAGAGCTCACAACATGGCAGGTGTTTCAGCCTCCCATCTTGAACGTGAGGATTCAAATTCGTCTATCATCTCCTGAATGCAAATAAGCTTCTCTCGTCTTCATCAGCTCGATCATCTCCGACACTTTTGGGCCAAGGTGATGTCTCCCAAACATGTAAACGCACGTTGATTCTATCCCTTCTCCTACCCTCGGGAAAATCAAAACAGTTGACTCTTTCTTGGTATTTCCGGGTCCCACGTATCTGGCCTTCACTCGTTCGCGGAAGCATGCTGCTGCCCCAGAAGTCTACCCCAAGGCCTAGGCCACGACCAACGTCCCATGCAATGCGACATGTTGCTGATTTGATACAGGTTTCCGGTCTTTTCTCTCTCGGGTCTCGAGGGGTTTACAACTCGTTACCTTCCGCCTTGGGCATCGTCGCTCTCGCAGACGTCGGGCCACCTTGCTTCACCAATGCCCTCTTCGATATTCTTGGGCATAGAATGGCGAGCACCCATCATGGTCAAAGCATCGAAGCCCAGAACCAGACTCAGATCCCCAGAGCTCCGAAATTCTCACTACCTTTGCCACCGGGTCGGACGAGCCCTCCGTCACGCATGGGCTCAGCTCCGCGCTGTCCAATCCGATTACATCATGTGCCGCTTCTCATTTCGCCTTTCTCAGCTAGCACTCGCGTGCCGCTTTGGATAACGCCGAGTGATTATCCAAGTCTGTCGTCAAGGCCCCAACCAGTGCGTCGTTGACAAGCCCATGATACCAGACCGAGAGATTCAGGAAACCTTATCGAAGTGGGCGCCGTACCTGCATGTGAATGACACGAACCCGTCTTGATATCGCGCTATCTCGTTCTGGATGTGATAGACTTAATAAGAAAGCCTTTAGGGAATCCCCTCCGACAGCCACAGGCTGCTTCTTTTCCGCGCCAGACAATCATTTGTAGTAAATGCCCCGCTAGAATGCACTTGCGTCTCGTTATCCGCCACAAATTCAGCACTCTCCTATTCTATACTTGGGTCTGGATGACTGAGACGTTATTCTCGCCCCCTCCCGTACCTTCGCAGGGTCACTGGGTCAGATGACTGGCCCACCACATGACCGCATTCGAGCTCTCTTAATCGGTGCAGCCGGTATCGAAAACCATCGAGAGTTGACAACGATGCCAGTGGATACTACGAGAAGTTTGTAACAGCCAGTCGTAGTCTGGGTGGCGCTGCGTCTACGATGTGTTGGGGCCTGCCATGGCATTAGCAGGGCACCAGTGGGTTCAGAATCGGTCGGGCCGCACCTCACCTGTCTTCATGAGTTGAATTGGGAGCGCGTGAGACGCCAGCTTCTTGGAAACATTTTGTTGTGTGATGGAGTTCATTTTGCGTTTTGCAGGGGGCCGATGGCAGAAGCCTTGAGTTCAGGAGATGATATTTCCCTTTCGAGTTTCCCGTCATCCCGCTGTGCGTTCATCTCGAGCAATAAGAATACTATTTTAAATCATGCGTGGGGAAATCAGGGATTGCCAGGTCATCCATGAGTCGTTTCAAGAAAGGTATTCCAGAAACGCCTGCTTATTTACTGCTGCCTCCTGTGAGGTCTATCACGATGCAGTCCTTCCCTCAACTCCCCTTTCCAACTGCGCATCATAGATACAAATGGGAGTCACCAAGCTGCTAAGAGTCGTCCAGGTCAGCGATCGCTGTCTGACTACGGCACGAAAGGCTTTTGACCGATCAGGGATCATGTGGTCCTGGTGCGATGTTGTTCTGGTTTCGAAAGCGCATAGCTTAATGGTGATTTAAGGTAGCAGACGAGTAAGTGCGGACGCGGACAAGCAACAAGGCCAAGGCATGCGGCCGCCATTGGTACATTTAGAATCTGGGTACATGTATTGATGCTGTGGGACTCACCTGTGGGCCTGAACCCTCTTCTCGAGCATCCCCAACGTGGGATCATGTCCGTAATTACATGTACTAAACCCAAATGTTATATACAACAGTCTGCTTTTCTTACGCGGCCTTTAAAGCGGAAAAACCATAGTATCGAGTCGCCGCAGTGAACTGGTCGGGAGAAACACCGGCCCCTGCATCGGAACAACCCATTCAAGCATACGAGAGGCTGCCCAGATGCAGCTGCATTGAAGCTACTTTCTCTGGAAGTTCGCGTGGCTTACGGACCACAGTCCTCATCGAAATCTCGAAAAGGAACAGCTCATATTCTTACACCCTCCGACCCAAGCCGTTCCAAACGAATGGCTTGGGTGTGTCCTGGGGCTTATGAGGAAATACGGCTCGCCTAGTTCTCGTCCACTGCAGACCAAAATTCCTTCCCCTACGCAGCTACCCTCTAGGGGCCGAACATCGGATGCGCAAACCGGATCAACAAATAAGCAGATACAGACGTTATTCGGAATGCTTGTCGAGGCCTGGGGAGGCCTTGGCTTGGGGCGGCGCAAAGGCGCAGAACCAGACGACTGCAAGCGAGGCATTTCGGTTGCATCGTCAGTGGAGGCAGGCCATGATCAAAAGGGAAATCTCAGGATGCCGAAAAAGGTGCGACGCTTGCTGTCACTCTTTTCTTGGCCACGAGCGACGCAGTTAGATTGCCAAGAGAACTAGCATTGCAGATATGGCCTGGCCGCCGAGGAAGATGGAAACGAGGTCGGCAGCTTCTGTACGAGAGCATGCGTTGGTGTCGTCGAGCTGCATACTTCAGCTCGAGCTCGGTAGTTGACTGTGCCACTCGTGTTCAATAACGATCAATGATGGATTGAAGTCACACTAAGTTATTTCGTCTGCCTGAGGAGGGTTTGTCAGCTGATTGTCAATCTGTCATTCTGTCCAGCATGAGGCACTCATCTCCAGTTTTGAGGTCTGATGATAGATCTCGCGGCCCCTGAGCTGCAACACTTTTGAGACATTGTTGGTCGATGTGATTCGGTTTGTGGTAAGCATGGGTAAGTATGAGAGTACATTTGTGTGTAATCATAATAAGAATGAAAGGTGATGAACAACCCATAGCCAGAGAACGCAGGCTGCAATAGAAAGAAAATTAGAGCGACTCATCTAAGGAGATATCTGGCCAGAGTATGTTGTGAGCGCAGCTGGTTATGGGGAACTGATATGGAGGATGGAGAGGTGCACGTCGAATGGAGACCTGTTTGGTAAGTGGGAAACAGCTACGAGCATGTTTCACGATAAGATTAGTTTTCCTGTTTCTGAAGTTTGGGGTGTTCGAGGGCATGCCTTGAAGATTTTGGATGGTCATATTTTCGGCGGTCGGGTCTTGCTTGACTTGGCTCTGTGCGGGGGGAGGAAGGAAGCCTAGATAGTGTTGATTTGGATATTCGATGTGATGGTCTTGAAGGCCTCACGGTGTTTCCCCTTTCGGCTTGTTTAAGGCCGTCAATTCACTCGGCGGGGTGTGACAGGGAGGAGGGTTTGTCGACAGTTTTGATTCGGGTCGTCGCAGAGATGCCCCTGTCAGCAAAAGCTATGTCAGCGCGAGAGCAAAAAATGCTGGGCAAACGATGGAAAGGTACTTTGGCCAATCGTTATGTTCCCGGTAAGACGACATGATGGCCGAATCTGCGTTCATAGCTTTGGCGTGGCATTGGGAACTAGGCTGTCAAACCTTTCCCATAAAGTGAATGGAGCAAAGGAGAGATGTTGGGAATTCTGAGGTGTTTCCAGAAGCAATGGGTACCGCGCTATTATTGTCAACTTGAAGGCTGGAGGCGGACAGTAACCAGGCGCCAGTTTTCGGGCAAGAGCGCGGACACATGGTCGGCGGGAAGCCACCGCATGACACGCTCATGTCGGGTCCCAAATTGTCTTCAGGCCCGCTGCGTCATTTGCACGGCGGAAGATTCCTCTCTTACAACTTTTAGACACCTCGTCAATTTATTCCTTGTCCAGCTCGCAACAAGCAGCAATCTCGAATCCTTTGCCAAGTCGGGATTCCCTTTCACCTCACGCACTACTCTTTGCCATGAAATACTGACTTTTGCCAGATTTGTGCGTCAGAAGAGACCTTCGTCTCCCATTCCGAAAATTTCCTGCCTTGATCTTTTTTCCGACTCGACCCTCTTTCCGACTACCGTGCCTCTTTCGATCTCCCCCGATGGCGAATACAAGCTATGGCTTACCTTGCGGCTCTAGATCTAGTGCATGATCGGGGCGTGGCTAGCTCAAGTCGGCTGATCTGGACGCCAGCAAGGCCTCTGGCAACCACCACGTACTCTCCGAGCCTATTATCTACGCTTGCGACGCTGCTCACGGACTCCCCGAGCTTTGGTCCATGACCCAAGGCGAATCGCACACTTTGCGCAAAACATTAGGATGCGGCGTTAACGTTGACGCTCGCTGGACAAAAACGTGGAGGAGCCCGCGGAAGACCTCCCGCCACCCGAAGTGTTTCTCTTTGACAAAAAGCCAAGAAGTCACACGGCGCTCCGAATAGCGGTCGTTTTTGGAAAGAACGAAGTAGCCGGCATGCTACTCGACGCAGGTATGTCACTTGACGCCGGATAAGTTGCAGCAAGGACAGCAGTGCACGTTGTGATCTATAATAAGAACTATGACGTTGCTAAGAATCTCCTGTAAACGACGCGGGGACAAAGGTATCCGAGCCCAATCACCATTTGAGATAGGTCTGGGGCAACGGACCCAATGTTCGCCACTGACTTGTCCATAAGTTAAGCCGTATTCGCCTGCCTGGCCGAGCGATAATGGACTTTGCCGGCTGGCTTATTAACTAACACTTTGCTCAATTATAGTTTTATGATAGCCGTGGTACGAATCTTGTCGTCATGACCACTTGCCCGAAAGCACCTCTCTCTCAGCGCCACCCGCATACAGCTTCGTGAGGACCGACATTTGCCACGCCGCACTGCAGACCCACGGCGATACGGGCATGCGTCCCCTCGTCCCGTGAAAAGTGCAGATCAGAGAAATACTCGCAGGACTTTGCCGGGCAGGAGGAAGACATGAACACGATGGCAGATCTGGTCGGCGACTTGATGCAAAAGGGTATTGGCGTTGATGCCACCGATGCCTCGGGAGACACAATTTTGCATGTCGCGGCTGCATGTGGCATTATTTGCGCCCTAGATTTTCTTCTATTGAAAGGTGCTGTAGCGAAAATTGCCGAAGACCATTCCAAAGGCGACTCTCTCCAGATTCCCCAGTTTGTTGTGAGGCCATCCCCGGGCTTGTCTTTCAACTTGTAGAGGGGCGATCTGCCCATACACAAGGATATTCACTCACAGCGAGGCCAGAATGCCTCGCGAGCGCCAGCTTAGCCGGCGACATGAGTGCAGGGATGGTCGTAGACGGCCGGGGGTCGAGACAGCGGCGATTTCGAGGATTTGGTGAAAGGGCCAGCGCCCTTAGGCCAGTAGCTGTTTTATATATCATTCATCGTTTATCACAGCAACAAAGTATTATAGGGAAGGAAAACTTGCTTCCTCACAGCCCAGAGACAAGATATATAAATACTAGTACTAACGTTCGCTCTCTGATCGTCGTCAAAGCCTCTAGTATAGTGCTTAATTGTGGACGCCCATCTCGGGGCTACTATCGGGAGCTACGGTTTAGATGTAGTGAGTCCAGGGTGTTTCGGTGGCACATTTACTCAAAGGATATGGCGTTAGGTTTTCCTGTCATTCTCGGCCATGGAGCTCACCTTCCAAACCCAGGGTTTGCTCACTCTAGATGCCGGCGGAGAAGAAACAGTGCCTGTGGTCGGATTGGTACCGATCCCAGAGACAGGGTGTGTGCATTTACCTATCACGAGCTGATTCGCGGCTGCTTCATAGTAGCTTCACATGTGGTGTTAAGGGAACAAACATTAGGTCCCGACTGTAATCCACTTTGTTCTAGTTCAACCGGCACACACGCGTGGACATAACCATATTCGACTCGATTCAATCATCATACAGCCGATTAATTGTATCTTCATGCGCCGCTGAAGCTTGCCCTGGTTGCCTGCCCAGTTTCCGGCAGCGTCGCCAGCGGGAAGGAGAATAATCGCAAGACCGAATCAGGTGGAAGATAAAGGAGGAAACGTACCTGACACGCTCTGCCAAGGCTGTGGCCGTTCCGAGAAAAAGGTTGCCGCGTGCGAATCGTTTTTGATGGAATGACATGAGTTCGGGCTGGTTCGATGAGAGATTACGCATGTCGTATCGTAGTCAAGCACCTGGTTGTCGTAGTCAACAAAGCCTCACTCTTCATGTTGCTGATGATGCAGATGTTTCTCGCGACTTCAGTGTCGAGCTTTTCGAGCCAATTGGCGAGCAGCCTGGCACTGGACGGGAGTGTGCGTTTGAATGACAGCTCCATCAAGCGCTCAAAACTTTTGCTACGAGCACTCGCCTGCTCGTAGACACCTCCCACCGTAGCGCCGTCGCCAAGATCCCGATGAAAGCGACCGCTGCAGCTGCTAAGTGGTTGGAGACGGTTAGGAAGGCTAATCGAAAAGACCAATTGGAAGCGGGATGCCAGTCGCCATGGGCGTGTGCGGGAGTTGACTTATTGTTCCCGGGCAAGCAGCAATGACAGTGGGCGCCGAAGTCGGAAATCGGATGTAGTTTTCCCAAGAAGCGGTTGCCGGGAAGAGCGCTGGAAGGGCCCGGTTGAAGCATTGAGAAAGGCTGAGACTTCGCGATGCCGCTGGCTTGTACAGATGCCGACGCCGACGCCGGTCCGAGTCTGTCCTCGAGTCATGGAGCTGAAGAGAGTGAGGTGGCCTGATATCGCTCAAGATGCGGCCCTGGCCGACGCAAATGGAGGAGTCAAAGCCGGGGAGCGCGCACCCTTTCATGATGAAGACAGTCCTTCCTCTAGTCCCTCGCAGACAACGCGAAGATTCTGACCCCCGGGTACAGCACCTCGCCAATATCCAGCATGTCGGCTGTGTCGTAGTCTCACCTCATTCTGAGGCGGCAACGCTTGGCGGTCATGACAGGCTCGAGGCCAAGGGCTTGGCAGTGATGCAATGGATGCGACTGACAGGCATTTTGAAGCGAGCGATAATTGATTCCGGGTTGCATTCGATGCGGACTTTATCGAAGGAAATGCGCGAGTCGTAATGAAGGAGTTGTTTGAGCTCAGTGAAGGTAACGTTGTCGAGGGTAAGCTCGGTCCAGGTAGACTCGGCTTCGAGGCGACGGGCCTCAGAGAGACTGATGGCGAGGTCCAGGCATGGCGCAGACCATGGCTGGAGGGGGAGGCTACGGCCTAGGTCTTGGGATACTGTTTGCAAAAATCTGCCAGCAATTGACGCGCGTGACAAGGCCGAGATGGAAGGTACCGAGAGCTTGTGGTGTGCTCTTTGTGAAGCAAACAAGCAAGGGGAGTCAAAGCCACAAAGTATCTTGACATGGCGTGTGAAGAGGGTGCTTCGTGAGGGCTGGGGGGTTCGGCAATGATCAGTATCATGGGTCATGTAACGATGTATTAGGTAGGGAGAAAGAAACGCGTCTTGGGACAGACTTTCTGCATGGTTTCCGCTTTTGATTCTCATTTCATCTTCCCTGTGCCTCTGCTTCCGCCGCAAAACTTGCTCAACGTCATGTTCCATCCTGCTGCCTTGATTGGCATCACTGTCGGCCAGCAACTTGAAGTCGTTTGCAAACGCTATTCAAGGCACTCTTCTAATCAACAAGAAGCATATTCTGCCTCTCAAAGGCTGCTTTGATGAAGGTCCCAATGAATCCGTCTTGGGGAACCTCCTAAAACTGACCGCCAAAGCTGTCGCAGCAGCCCCGAACTAAAGTCCCCGAACCACAGTCCCCGACCAGCTTGCACCCACTTCAGGGGTAGTGTTGGTCGGATCGCACGATGCGTTCGGCTAGATCTAGAGAGATGGCTGCGCGGTCCCGGTTTCGGTAAGTTCAGGGCCATTTCAACTATTCGACTTACTTTGTGAGCAACTGAGTCTGAGTCTTTGACGCCTCTTGCGAGGACACGGACGCGAAAGAAGACTTGTTGGGAGATTGCAGCATTCGAGGGACGCGTTCGCATATTTTCTTTGTATCGTCTTGGAAAACCTCTTACGGGTCCTAGCGATTGTACGGCCTCTTACCGTCCATGGTACGTGCTACCTTGATTTGAAGTTTGCAGGCTACAGTTTGTTCGGCATCGCCCCATCTAATCCACTCTTTACGTCCGGAAATGCACGCAGTACCGTTGAAACCCTGAAACAGCTCCGCCTTCTGATTCTACATCTTCTTTTTTTGCGTCATCTGCGTTGGCACTGGTTGCTGTATGTAAGAGTCTGTTAGAATTTCCGTCAACCTCTTCGGTCAACCTCATCGCCATCACACCTCCAATACCGGCCACCCGCATTCAGACGGCAAAGAAGCGGGCCTCTCCGTTCAGCAGCCGTGATCAACAAACTAATTGCCCAAGTTGACAGCGAATCTGCATCATTCTAAATCATCTACTTTACAGGCGTTTCTATCCCGCATTCCCAGCATAGACTACAACAAGCAGCTACAATCGCTGGCGCCCCGCGCCCGCTGATCTTCTCAGGTATTTCCTCGTGCTCTTAGCATCACCTCTACAGACAGTTCAAGTCATTCCAGCACGCCCCGTCACCCCCCCGAACCAAGCTGGACAGATTGCAACCACGCCATCGCCCGATCCAACTCTCAACAACGTCCTACGAATGTGGTGCTGATCCGACGGTCGCCCCTACATCTAGTGCTACTGCCCTCGACCGGCCATAGCTCCATTTCTTGCTGACGCCTGCGTCCCGGGTCTGACATCTTGCTCGCGACAGCCGATACACGAAATGCAATCTACCTGCCGGCGCACAACCATACACTCTTGCGCTGCCTCCGTGGCTGCTGCGTCGTCATGATGCTTTGCGGTCCTCACTTTGAGTTTGTCTCGCAGTGGTGCCCATCTTGGGCGGCAAATAAGACACCCGTCGTTACCCATAACCGCCGGACAGGACTACGTCTCAAGTAGCTTGCCGCTACCACGCAAGCTGGAGAAGCTGGATTTCAGTGCTGTATGTGTTTTTCAACGCACATGCACCAGACCCTCCAACATTCCATGCCTGTAACAAGATGTCCACCCCCAGTGGGCATGCGGGCCCGTCTTCGGCGTGTGCTATGCCACGTAGCACCAGCGCATCTCTTCTGTCACCACAGCTGCTAACATTGTTGCGTTTCCTACAAAGGGCGCTGACATGAGGTCCCCCTTACCTTCGGGCTCGGCAAGCTAGCCCATTTGCTGGTCAGCGACTCGACTGTTGCATGGCAGAACAGAGATGATGCAAAAGTTGTAACGCTTCTCGCAGACAGATAGAGGAAGTCGGCCTGAAGCTCGTGTCTGTGAACTTCATCTATCAGCATTTTCACCCAAATCAATTTGAATCGAGTTTGTCTTTGCCACATACAAACCCGTCGTAACAGCATTCTTATCTCAATGGGTGCTAAATTATTTCCGCGGTAATGTCCATCCCATGACCACTGAAGTGACGGACTTACTCCTTTTCCCCCTCTTTTTTTACCGTTCATGTCCATGAATTTGCTCCCGCCACTGGTACTATAATAATTAAATTCATGCCCGCCATGACGATGCAATGCGACCCTGTGTAGATAAACGGAACGTTGCGCCCATTGCCCAGTTCCTCCGTCTTCAATCCTAGTACAAGACGCGACGCAACAGCCGTTCGCGTCACCCTGCCGGAAAGGTATAATAAAAATGCGAACCAGGCTAGAATCAGCAATTCAATGCGTCTGGGTGTTCGAGAGTACCCAGGCTCCCGAAGGGTGGCTTTCTCGCGAGTGAGGACTTTGGACCTGCTGGTGTTATGTGATTGGCTGAGCCACTCGGCAATTCCGGCGTGCCACCATTACGACATCGTCGCCATCGCTGTCGACCTGGTGAATGACCGCACTAGTGACCGTTGGGATCCTGGATGATGCTATCTCGACCTTGAGTGGCCCCGACCGGTCTTCCAAGTCCCTGGGCTTTGAAGACGAACGGTCTGTGTTTTTGTTCATACTAGTCTGCTCGTTGACAACCGAGTCGTGCGTCAGCCGTATCAAACGCACCTGATGATGAGAATATGACAGTAGCCTGCCCGCAGTGCTCGACGAATCGCGTGTCCATTCGGTGTCTTGGAATGCCACCTTGATCTGAAGAGTGCCTTTTGTGATGAGGAACCCATCACAGTCGCTCTTCGCATGGATCCTCAGGCACACGCATCCAGTAGAGTTTTCCATCACTGCGCAGTTGCAGTTGCGGTCCCGTCACGCCGATGTTGCACACCACATGGTTCCAGCGCTCCTCTAGCAGCTTGGGCAATACTTTGCTTGCTTCGTCTGCCGGTTGGGAAGGTGTTTCTACGACGACGGCAGCCGAATGAGATCATAAGAGGAATGGACGCATTGGAAATGTCTGTTACTGCGCTTCGTCGTTACTTGGTTCAGACGGTATTTGGCGTGATGACAAGATTTTCATGTACACGCCGGGATGTTGCCTTCGTCTCCACTGCTCGGTCATGCAAGGAGTTCTAGAGCGCCATTATGGAAGTCAAAAGCGGCATGGCAGGCATGATGTGTCAATAAGCCGGTGCTCCGCACCAGCCGTACCCCGTTTCAATCCAGTTGAGAGCTGCCCAAAAGACTGCGTCCGCAGTAAATGACTGCCAACACACGCAAGAGTCTCCTGACCATACTCACTCACACCAAGACGGGGCAGCTGAGCGATCATGAAAGGCCCTAGAACAGCATGTCCACGATCATTGAAATCGCTGATCAGTTGAGACACAGAACGATCCTATTCCATGGGCAACTCCACCTTACTGCTCTCCGCCCTGGGAGACTTGCCCTCGTAGTTCTTCGAGTCAGTGAGGGCCAAACACAACGGCATAACGCGCTCCGTTGTCTGGGACTTCTACCGCCTTTACCCATGCGACACTTTCCTGTTATCGGCGGGATATGTTGGCGATCTTGCTGCCAGCGCTGTCCAGCTGCGAGACCAAAGTTGGCGGGATAGTCAAGATGTTGTCATCTTCATCAATTCAGCAGACAGGCAAAAAAAACAAATAAAAGAAAAAAGACAAAAGAGGAAAAGCTACACGCCGAAGGATGGTCCGCCCGACCGATACGGTTCGGTACCAATGGCTTTCAAAGGAGTACTATGCAGCCTGGCGATCTCGGGGAGCAGTCGCCATCAGTGTCCGCACTAATGCAGTACTCGAGGGTCAAGGCATCCTACCCCGCCTCCATCAAACACGGCGGGAGTCTCTGTCCTCGGATAGCCAAGTCTTAGGGGGACTGAATGGTACACATTCTGATCCTGCAGTGAGATACGCTCAAGGAGCAGCACAGCTGATTTCGATAGGCATATACATGTGCCGGCGGGGAGGTTTGTTAGAGGCAGATAAGTTTAATGAAGCTTCTCTGGTAGGTAGCCTTGATTCGTAGTATCTCGGTGTTTGGCAGGTAGCCTTCAAAAATGTTTCATGTGTAATTTATTATTAGATCTTAGCGTACCTCCACCGCCGGTATGAGCACAACCCTAGCGGCCACTTGTATGAGTGTGAGATATGTGGTATTATACGACTGGGCCGCAGACTCATCGAGGTTCCTCCAGTACATCAGTAGAATGGCGAGGTCTTCGCAGGTGCAAAAGCTAGCCATGGGACTTCGGATAAGATGGACATCCCATAGCTTACTTACCTTACATTAAGACTGTAGACTTCTCCGTGGCCCAGCCTTGTGTTGCAGTTTACTGATCAAGGAACGTGTTCATTCTTGGCGTTTGTGATATACACAATGCATCCAACAACACACCCCCCAGACACCTCAGAAGGCAGACAATAGACCCACCGACTATCATGTGCAGGGGGGGCTTCAGAAGCTGAACAAGAGCTTGGATCAGATGAAGCGGCAGCTGGACTGGGTTGAGGCTGATACGGCAAGCACCTCATGAATCTCGTTTAACTAGGTAGTCAAAGCAGCGGGAGCTTGATACTGACACTTGTGTTCTACAAGATCCAGCAATCTGGGCCTGGGCCGTATCACTCGGCTGATGCAAGCACATCAACCACTCGATCCTCGCCGAGACCCTCCTCACACGACAGCACAAGCCAGACAGTCCATGTCGCAGACTACTCAACTATCATTTGGAGCAGGCAGGGCTTTTCTGCGGAGAGCTTCAGAGACAAGAATCTGGTTTTCCGGGACGTAATAATACATGGTCTCAGGCGTGAGATCAGCAGTGCCAGAAAACAGCCCGTCTCAGATCTCAGCAGACGAGCCGACAATCCGCCCAGCGTCCTTTACTTCGGCAGGCCTAGTCACCCTGGAGTAATGACAATGAAACCGACTTCTTTATCCGTGATGGAGAATCGCTCAAGGACTGAGGAATGAAACTTATGGCAAAGGGTGGAAGAGTGTTCACTCAACCAGTAGCCGGATGCTATTGCTGTCATCCCTTCGTTTCTCCATCAAACAGGCCATTTTGATCATGATCTGAAGTTCCTCAAACACACAAACACTCTGTGTCAAGATTTGTCCTATGCGCGAGGGATGCCAGAGCTGACGTTTTGGAAGTCCCATGGTGAAGGCGATTTGGCGGGACACATGGATGCCTACCTTGAGCAAGCACAAATAACGGGAAGATCCTGGTAAGCAATCCTTTCTGCCTTCAACGAATACGAAGATGACACCATCGACTCTTTTAGGCTGTTGCGCTCGCGAGAGCCGGTAGTTGCCATCTCGTTGTGTATCCTAGTCTTCAATCAGTTGGCATGTGGGGATGACGTGCCATTTTTGGCAGTAGTACTAGTTTTAGTAGTGGTGCCAGTTTTGGTAGTGGTGCTAGTCTTGGAATGGAGGTACTGCCCGTATAATCAGGTAACATTGCCCGGATAGTAAGTGTCTATTGAGATGGATTGCTATTGGTTTTAACGGACAGTTGAAGGTTCATAACAGTAAGATTGTGCAATTTTAATGCGAGATGTGGGGAAAAGTGTAATATTGATTAGATTAATAAGGGTTGACTGAAGCCGGGCGAAGGAGTGCGTCCGGGTCGAGCTGGGGATTCCAGGGCTAAACATTGAATGAAAGACACTCGACAAGAGTTGGAGATGCAGTGTACTACTAGGGTCTACTGGTGAATTCACCTCCACTACACTAGCACCATACGCGAACACGCGGAGCCAGAGCCCCACCTAACGCTAGTTTCCAGTGACTAATTATATTCACTCGCCGTTCTGGATCTCTTTAAACCGGGGGCTACGAAAGCTATCTCAACTTTTGAACATGCACAGAGCTTTAACTTGTCTAGCCAGATCACTGCCACCAGCCAAGGTCGTATTGGGCGTATTGGCAAGGGGCTGATCTTGGTCCTGCGGATTGATTGTTGGAGTATCCTTAATACCGGCGTCGAGGAAAGTGTGTTGGATGGACCGGTGGAGGTTTGCTAGTGGTCTTTCTATTGCTGACAAGCTACCGGCCAGGGTATCATATTGAAAGAAATTTAGGATTGATATACTGTGGATTTGATGACGCGCTTTCGCAACTGTTATTCTTATCTGAAAGAGTATTCTTTTGGATTCTGTCGAAATCGAATTGAATGACTTTTTGGTGTTATTTTGCGGGCGGGAAATCGACAGCTTTGCGGTGGTTCGACGTAAGCTTCGTCAATCCAGGGCTATGCGCCACTTTTAGAGAGGCAAGTGGCTAGGCCGTTGGTCTATTAGTTGTCTACTGCGTTTATTAAGACTAGGATGTCGGTACTGCCCTGGCCTTCTCGTAGCGAGGGGGAGACTTCTGGGGACTTTAAGGTCTGGGGACGTTCTTATAATGCTATTTGACTCTTTTAATTCAAAGTCTAGTCCGTTCGTAAGAAAGGTAAGCCCGAAGAGTGTGGTCTCGTCTGCTTTGTCTTCTCTAGCATCAGCCGGTCGATACCGGAACTACCGAAAGGCAGCAAGTAAGGCTGCCAGTATTCAAGGTCAAAACGGGTCGCCGCAACAAAATAGATTAGCAGAAGTGTTCCGAGATTCAAACACTTGAATTTTGAAAGCAGAAAGCCGTCTAATAATCTATCGCATAACCTGGGATGAAATTTTGGCCAGGGCACCTGATTATTAGAATGGATGGGTGAATGGGTGGGTGAATGGGTGGGTGAATGGGTGGGTGAATGGGTGGGTGAATGGGTGGATGAATGGGTGCACAACGCCCGTCCTGGTCACTTCTGCTGTTAAGCTTGATTACTCTTTAGATGCCGTCTTTCTCCCGTTTGCCTACAGCAAGATGTTACTTTTCATGATGGCTACAAGTAGACTTCAGCCTGTCGTCAGTGACATGTCGCGCAGAATAAGTGGCTGAGCCACCCTGAGCCTCGCGTGGCGTTGACTTCCCTCGCCGTTGCGTCTTTGTCTTCCACGGTCGGTATCGGGCGTTCCCTGCACGCTGCTTCTGAATTCTCCCAGCTCCAGGTTTGATGCTGTCGCTGGTCTCCGCCATACTTTGACCAGGTTCGGACGTTGATCTCTTCTGTTGACGACGTGTAACCCGGCGCCGGCGTCCAATACCGTGCATCCCATTGACGAGTTCCGCCAGCTAGTTCGGATGCATGTCAGTTCAAGCTGTTCATTCAAACAGCACAAGGCTTCTCTGCCAAGACCTACAAAACAATTCGCGTCGGGGATGCTTTGGCCGTCCGGTACGTGGACAGCGCCATCTAATTGACTGTAAGTCGGGTTGCAATGGATGACGGCCGAGAAAACCTCGGCTCCCTTGCCCAGCTGCACGGCCTTTCCAGCGCTTGTCCCACATTTCTGAACCTTCTCTTTGGTCGTTTTGTCGTATGTGAAGACGATCTTGTCCGACGACATGGGGGCCATAGTGTTGCGAGTTGAGTGATCTACAGTCCGAATGTGATCTAATGTATCATATTGCCCGGGAATAGCTATCGGGATTTGATTCTGTTGCCCTCAGGTACGACGATATACACTAGAGGCCATTGCAGGCTTTTTGTTGGGCTCTGAAGTGAGCCAAATTGGTTTCTTATAGTTTGTGCACCGCAGCTCTTTGTTGATCTTCGACCAACGTCTACTCTTTCTCATACAATTCGAGCAGCTAGCAATATATCTTACTGGCCCATGTGAAGCGAACAGTCGTTTTTAGATTAGTCGACTCACAAATGGACTTCAATCGAGAAAACCTTGAAGAGACATAACGGATCCTGGGAAGGTACATTAGCAACTGCGGGATCTCAACTCTTCTGCCGAGCAGAGAGATATTCTGGAAGTTTCAAAGGTGCTTGGACTGATGAAGACAACGGTCTCATGCTTCGACTCCGCTGGCGAGGCGCGGTGGCCAGATCATACCACATCGGAGAGAGCTTTTCTGAGCACGGGTCGTCGAGAATTGCCTACTTTCGGAACAAATAAGAATGCAACTGAAATCATGTCAACTCCATAGCACAGCTATTGGAATTGCAGAGACCATGATAGACGCGGACATGTATTTGGGTAGGATCTGATGATGAAAGGAAGAAGTGAAGAGGATCGCCCTGGGCCTGCCCAAGGTCACCGGTCTCCCCATTGCGGGCATCACGCCGTGAGTGTCACCACCAGTCTCGAGCCGTCGAGCAGCCCCAACGTCGCCATCATGCTTAGATCCGGCGGAGTAACCTACTACACCCGCGTCAAGGGCTTCGCCAACGCCCACTGCACCACCGATCCCACCACCGAGCATCTGCGCGTCGGGGCCGTTGAGAACCGCGACCGACCACGCCGGGTTCACCGAGGTGCTCACGGCCGTATCCAATGACCTCGCGATCCAGCTGCTCGCCGACGCCGTGGAGGCGGCCTGTGGCCCGGAGCAACCTGTTCTAGTGCGCGATCTTCATGTCGGCGAAGACTCCAACTGGGGACGCATCCTCGCCTCGCTCGACACTACGAGGGCGGTTTCGATCCTGCGGATCTCGACGTCACGTTGAACGGTATCTGAGTGTGACGTGAGAGCGATTCGTAGCAATCGCCCGACGGCGTAGAACTCACGGCGCGCGAACCGACCTGAAGTCCGGGAACGCGAGCGCCATGGCCTTAACCAAAGACCTGACTCACGTCTGCGTCCACGAGAACTCCGCGTACTTGAGCTAAGGAAAGCAGACATAACCCACGAAGAAACCGGGCTCACAGACTGGAAGATGCCGATCGCAAAGGCCGTTACCCTCGCCGGAGCCCTGCCTGGGATGAACCGCTACCACGGGCGCACCGATAGAGATCTTCCGAATTTTGCTCTTCGGGCTCCTCAACGAGCACGGCCTGCTGGCCTCGGCAAAGGACTGTTCACCTGGCGGCAGCCCGGCGGCCGGCTTGTCCTCCTCCTCATCGGGAGTGCCTCGGCATGGCGCCGATCGAGGCCAAACTGTTCTTCGGCGGCGTTGGTCTCGTCGAACAGCTCGTTGAGACTCATCCGGCGGCGGATGATCTCCTGCTCATGGGCCCAGTCGGTCGCCAGCTGAATGCTCTTGCAATACGTCTCGAACCCCATGGGCGAGAGCGGGTCGCGCAGAACCTATTCTGCGTCTCCGCTGTCTTTGAGTCACAATGCGAGTAAGTAAGGATACTCGACTTGCTTTTCCCCTCACTCCATTCCTTCATCTTCTCCTCCACCCGTGTGACCAAAGCAGGAGCTAGATCCTCTCTGACACTATTTCCGACGATGGGACAGTCCGGCCGATATTCTGGACACCTGTGCCCAGCAGTTCCGCATCAACCTATATCATATCCAGTCTGTGCGCGTGATGGTCATGGTCGAGAATCAGGCTTTCCAGGGCGTGCTGCTGCCAGTCTGCCGCGAGCTCAACATGCCTTTCATGGCCATCAAGGGCTACAGCAGCTCGAGTGCTCCCTACGAGTCTGGTATGGAGTTGCGCTACGAGTTTAAAAACCGCAGCCGCAGATGCGTTGTCATCTACCTGGGTAACCACCATCCCGGCGGTATGGACATGACCCGCGACGTGGATGAGCACTTCCTAGTGTCCACTGACCACCAGGTTGAGATGCACCAGGTCACGCTGAACATCAACCAGGTGCGGCAGCTAAACCCGCCAGAGGATCCAGCCACTCGCAGCCAGCACTAACCCTGTCTTTACTCAATACGCTCGAGCTGTCGCACATAGGATCTTGGACAGTCGGAGTTATTATATTAGCTCAAACCCATCCCGGGGACTGAAGAACAGCCCTTGCGCGACCATTACTGGTAAGCCACTATTTCGGTATTCTTCCACATTCAGTATTCTTCCACATTCAGTAGTGTCAACTACTACACAAAGTCAAAGTCCAGCGTCCTCATTTCAGCTCTCCTCTCTACATATTCTGGTTTTGCTGATACTGGGCTTCAGAGTTTTGTGTATTCTTATCCACTGTAGATTCAGATACTGTAGAGGAACTGGCGGTCTGACGGTTATCGCTACTCTGTTGGGGTTTCTGATGTTTGCGATCCTGCTGCTTGGCCGTGACTATTAGTATTGTGTGGTAAGATGTAACGCTGATAAACTCACTTTCTGCTTCCTGGTGGCTGGCCCACCTGAGCTCTTACGAGCAGTCTGTTTTGTTTGCATTTTCCTTACTGAAATCTATGTTTTCTTCGGAGTGTATGACTGGAGATAATGATACACCTTAAATCGACTAATAACCTTCCCGCGCTGCAAGGCCCTATACGATCCGTTATACGGCGTTCGACAAGGTTACCTTATATCTACTAGAGAGCCTAGTCACATGTCAAATATCGTTCAGATCATTCCATCAAGACATTGCCGACCAAGTGAAGCTTTTGATCCTATTCGCTGAGTGGTCTGGTACTTCCCGGTAAGCCTCCGACTTACCGAAACTTAGAATCAAGGGAAAGGTCTTCACATTCTGGTTCACATTGTGTGAAATTGAGGGTTTCAACAAGCGTATATTGGTGCTTATTCGTTGCGTATGGTATGCGCGATTTACACCCCCATTCGTACGGGCGCCAAGACTTTGCCGTGGGATCCTTTCCGAGCGCACCCGGGGCCTCTATTGCAGATTAACCGTTTATCCCACGCCGGAGGCGCAAATCCCGCGCGTCCCGCGCTCCCTGGCTAACGCGCAATCTGACACATTACTCCCAACTATAATAATTTGGAAGGACTCTGAATTTTGCAAATTAGTTTCCTTGAAACATTATATGTGTAGCGGTGCGCAGGCCGCTTGAGTTGGCGGCCGTCAGGTTGAGCCGATTGGGCGTGTCCCCAAAAGCTTAAACGGCCTGTCGCCTTCTGCCTTTCATTGGAGAGAGGAAGTCAGGGACGTTACGTGGGCAGTCCGCCGGCACTTCCGTGCCAACACTACCGACACTGACGAAGACGCTGACATTCATTGCCTTGCACCCAGACCATGCTCGTCTGCGGCCGGGGCTGCATTCGAAGCTCCGACGCTGTTGAGATCAGGCTCCGAGGCCGTCAGCTGCCCCGGGTTCCTACGTACCTCCGGACCGAGAGCCCCTACAAGACCAAGCTGACCGACGCCTTCACCAACGATTTTCTTGACAAGATCGACTTTTTCATTGACGGTGCAGACTGGGAGACATTCCCAGAAGGCTAGCTCACATACAAGCACAATTGGCTCGGCCGGGAAAAGCCCCTGTCAGCGCAACTGATTCATGCCAAGCGGTGGTACGAGGAGATGAAGGGTCGGCCTGCGCAGGACGCTAATACCACGACCGAAACGCACACCTGACAGACCGAACAGACCGGGCAAACCGAACAAATCGGCAAGATTGAACAAACCGGGAAGATCGAACGGACCGCGAAGACCGACCCGGTCGTAAATGAAGCATCATCATCCGCCCTCGTTGTCAACAACAGACCGACCAGCCCGACCTGGATCCAACGTCTGTGTGTTCCCGTCCCACATCCGGCCGGGAGCCCAGCCCGTCCGTCTGTCCTTGTTCTTTCCACACTGCCTGCGGCCCGAGCCGACGGCCGAGAACGACGGCAGATCATTCCCCAGACCTACAATGACGACCCTTTGCCTCAAGGCAATATGACCCCAACACCAGGCTTCTGGCCGCTCCTTCTGAAGGCAGGCTGCCGTTGACCGCGTTGCCCGCGTCCACCACGCATTGACTACCTTATTGCCGATGCCTTCGTTTCGCACTGCTCAGTCAGATTCTTCTCCTCTTCCAAAACCACAGTGTTTGCCCTCAGAAGGCCTTCGCTTTTGTCCCCTTTCTTGTTGATGCTGTAGGGCTTGCCCAAACCCCGAACACCCCGAATCTTTCGTTGCTACGGCTGCTTCCCTTCAAAGCCGTCAAAAGGGCTGTTTGGATCCTTTCAACATCCCACTTACAACCGGGCCCCCCAAACCCAACTTCCTACATCTACAAACTGGATTTACAGCGGTGCATTTTGGGACTTACCAAAGCCCTCAACCCTCATTCTTCCCCACGAGACAGCGTTTTCTACGATTTTTACTGCTTCCTTCGATTCTCAACGAATTCCGCCGTTGTCACTGTCTTGGGCGATCCCGCCAAGCCTTCGTCAAACAAGCTCCCAGCGACGTTTTTTCTTTTACCCGTCACGTACTTCTCCTCATTTACTCGCTCCGCGACCTTGTTTCTTTGGCTCTGTTAGTTTCGCGTTGTGCACGCAGTTTTCCCAAGTGTCCCTCTTCCCCCCAACCATTCTAAACGGCCTCTTTTGCCCAGACGGCCTACCCCGCGATCTCTAGCAGCGATGCTCACTTCCGACGTTGTTCAGGGTATAAAACAAAGGCTTACTTTTGGGTGGCAAACACGTTGACCAAATACGCACAAAAGACACGACAGGCAGGAAACGGCCTTGCATGTGCTTGCAGCAGGTCAATGTTTCGTTCGGGCTCAGAACATCTGCAGTGTCATGCGCCCGTGATGTTGTCCCAACCTCTCTCTCGCGCCGCTCCCGGTCCATCATGATCTCCAGAGGAGGTGAAGCCGAAGACATCACACAAGACAAAGACTACATCTCGGCGACAGCCCGGCCGATATTGGGCTCCTGTCCGCCGTATTCAGACTCTGATGACAATCCGACCCAAACAATTGGCATTACCTTTAACGGCGGCTTTGTCACGTCGCCGGCCTCCCCCTCGTGTCACAAGTCCACGACACCGGCCCCGCGGACTACTCGTGTGGCCACCCTAAAACACTCACGCAGCCATCTTAGCCCTTCGCGGAAGGCAAAGCCGAGTGGACATCCGCTTCTGAAAGCCTTGTCTGCGTGATTAAAAACGTCATCGACATCTATCCGCAGCCTTCCTCGTTGCGCTCGCACTTGCGTTTGGTATTCCGGGCAAAGACCGTCATGACATTTCTGCTACTGCTGCTACTGCACTACTACGGGATCTGTTCCCCGAGGATCTTGGGATTTGGGCTAGTCCTCTCTCACTCCCTGCTTGTATAACATCCGACCCTCCCTCTCCCGTTCACATCGTCATCCGCGAGAGAGTGTCCCCGCCACTCCTTATAAACAGAATCATCCAGCTCCTAGACCAACACGCCAACGCGCCCCCGCTCCTGACGGCGAGTACTTAGGCCGCAGTCCATCACCACTACCGCGTTCATCCGCACTGCCTCCGGCCTGGCCATGTCGATGCGAATGTTACAGCGTGAACATTCGTCTCAGACATATATATACAGTGTTATCCCGTCTTTGCGGTGCCCTTGGAGTCTGGGCGGTGTCCTTCCGCTCGCTGCTCTGGGACAGGATTGACTACCCATGCCGCTTCGTTTTAATCGCGCAGTCTTGCTCCCTGCCAGCTGGGACAGTCTTTCTTTGATGCGTACCCTTTCCAGACCGAAGAGCTTGATTGTCGCTGCGTGGATACTCCTCCAAACACTCGGACGCAGAATACCGACGACGACAAAGACGACGAAGACGAACGCGTGGTCGGAAAGGACTTTTACGACTATCCATCGCAGGCCGTCCTGCAGACCTGTAGACTTCCCTCTTCGCCACGCTGGATGGGTTGGGGGCGTCCGGCTTTGCGACCACGACGAAAAGCACGGCAAACCAGACACATGTCGTCGAGCAGCCCATGGCGGATCTGACGCAGACCAAGGCCATGCTCTTCGATCTCTCCCGCGACAACGGCATTGTCGCCGCCTCGCGCATCGCACAGCGTGACATCGACGCCGCTTGGCCGTCTACCCCCCGAGAGGCGCAACTTACCGTGGGCGCCGTCGCGTGCCTCAGCCAGGACTTGCTCGTGCTCCACAACACACACCCCCCCGGGAGCTGATTCGGACCGTTTAGACGGGGTATTGCGAGAGCTCGAGAATCTGGTGATTCTGATGCGCGCGTTTCTGCGCGCCGCCTTTTCCGCGCCGGGGATGGCGATCAAATGGTGGCACCGGACTCGATGGGTCACCCAAGACGGCCAGGGTCGGCGGGAGGTCGGGAGGACTTTTCTATCTTCATTCGCTCGGAGGTGCGCTATAACAGCGTTTCACACATGGGAGAAAGACAGTAGCCACAGAGTTGTAAGGGTGTTGTCGGCGGACGATGCGGCTTGATAGTATAGCGGAAGTAGGCGTGGCTTCAAGCTATCGGCTGGAGCGTCTTGACGGATGATTACTGATCAGCGTTCCTGTTTGGGTCTGGATACTCGCTAAACTTGATCTGCCGGGGCCGGATGGCTCCATAGTGGGAGTTCTCACGATCGCAAGGGTTAGGGAGGAGTACATCTGGTGGATGGTTGATAGGATGACATCGCATATGCTCACCCCTGCCGGTGATGCTGATGCGCAGCCACAAACACGAGTCTCTTGTTGCAAACCTGGCACAAAGTGGGCACAGCATCCACACAATGGTTCACAGGATGGGACATTTCCGCTCAAACATGCTAAAGCAATGTACCCTCTGCGCCTCCATTCTTTCCCGGGAGGATTCCTTCGTCAAGTCTTCTCATCGTAAGTCGTAACTTTGCTGGTTCCAAATATGCAGACGCCAGAAGCCGCTTGCTGTAACCGCCACAACCGTTCCCGTCCTCTCTTGAACACGTCATCAAGTACCTCCAAGCGCTACAGCGACCGTCCAGGCTCTTCCAATGGGTTTGTCTCCGGCTGGCGTCCTATTCCAAGCTTCGTAGGGCGTTTGGAGGGGCTGGGCGTGGAAGCCGAGCCAGCTTTGCGAGACTGCTCGTCGCGAAAGAAGTTGGGCTTTCGACGCGGAGGAGTGTTGAACATTGTGGGCGTGCTTGGAAAATCAGACTTGACTTCGGACGGTCCACTGTCCGCTTCGGCGTGAATCCGGCGTTGGAATCGCTTGGCCGGGGATTTGAGCAGTCCACGAGGTGTCGTCGGTGTGTGTGGTCCACTCTCGTCGGCAGCCTGCTTCGTCTTGACAGTCGTCGTGACGGTGACGAAAGACGAGGGTCGATCTTTTTGCGCCTTTGGCGTGGTGGGTTGCTCGGGCTCCATGCTTGTGGTTCTCTCGGAGGTGGTTGCTGAACGACAGCGTTCCAAGGTGTTTGGTTGAGAGGGTTTTGGTCGTGGTGACGCACCTTGTTCGGGGAAGCGCCAGAGGCGGTGGTATCTTTTGGCTCCAGGCTGCGATGACTTTTCGCCTCAGGCAGTTCACCAATCAGCAGCGCGCAGTTGATCGCCTGTGGGTCTACAGTGCTGGGAATCAGAGCCAAGAGTCGATTTGGCAGGAGGCTTGACAGCAGCGGGCCTTCCCTTTCTTGTCAATGTTGACAGAGCAATACTCAGACGTGACGTCACGCTCGGAGCAGACGCGAGTTGTGCGGGTTTTGGGTCGGCGTCGGTGTCCAAACAATGGCAGGTGTGTCGCAGACTCGGCAGCCGCATTCCTGGCTCTTACCCAGGTTGTTTCTCATCTCATCCACGTGGAAAGCCCAATGAGGCACTCGAAACCTTCTTCTTGCCGCTCTCCAAGAGGGCCTTCCTCGGACACTTCCAGATTCCACATGCGTCTTCCCGTTCTTCTTCCCGCATGTTCAACTGAGGGCCGCCTGTTGCCCCTTCACGCCCCCCTCCTGATTCCCACACTCCCTCTTCTCTCCTCCAACCTCTCTCCTTCGAGGAAAACCACGACGGTTTAGGTTTACTACGCATACTTTCAATCTGCGCATACCGGTGCGGTCCCGCGATTCTCATCAACTTCCTGCAGGCTGCACACAACGGCAATTCGCAGATCGACACGTCCTCAATCGCGAAACCCAAAGACCTCCCCGCACGACTGCAACAAACAATCGAGACGAACAAGACCCCCAACGTTCGTCACTCCTGGCCGAAGATGCTTTTCCGGGAACGCCACCAGAAACCTCTGACCAGGCCCTCACGCCGGTTTCTTCTCACGTCGGCTCTGAATAGGATCGGCGATGAGGAGGCATCCATACTCCGTTGCCCATCAAGGGAGTCCTCGCAGAAGACAATTCGGTCACCCTAATCAGGCAATGGGACCAGCGCTGGTGGGTCTGCTCCTTGCAACGCCGTTGTCCTTCCTATTGTCCACTTACTAAAGTATTCCCAGGAAGAAAATCGGCCGGCCCGCAACGCATATCATCCCAAGGGTCGAGATGGCACCGTCAACTCACATGCTGTCATCTACAAGCACGACCGATCACCCGTTGTGCGCGGATCCAAGATCGGCGCTTCAAGCACACTCCGAATATTAATCTGGAGTTCTCGACCAACATCTCTGTTGGCTCAGCAGGTAGCCGTACGGCGTGGGGGTGAAGGCAAAATAGCTCTATTTGTTGGATATCGTGACTTGAAGAAGAGAAGATTGGGGGGGGGGGGGGGCGAGGGCCGTGGAGGGGAAGGCCCAGTTGGCCTTCGCTTATCGACCTTATCGACGGCCGGCCGCGCCGGTGGGGCCGCGGGCCTCTCCAAAGTCGAGACTCCCAAGGGCACCCTGTTCAGCCCGAAGAAGGTGATGCTTCACAACGAGGATCGCAACATGATCTTGCAAAATGAAGCGGACCCCAACAAGCTCCAACTGACAATGTCGAGATTGAGATGGCAAGAGCGGGGTGCCGAAGTCGTCTGGTGTTGTGATGGCTTCGCTGAGCATACCAGCACGGCGATATTCGCACGAGCCCGGTCGATGTGCGGAATGCTGTCGGAGAGTGGCGGCTATTGCCAGTGCGGAGATCAGGTGTGTGATGTAGCCTGAGATGGCAAGGGATGGAATGCAGTGTTGGACCGGCGAAAATTGCAACACAGTCTTAGGTGTGTACGTCATCAATTCTGACGGTGTTTTCCCATCAACCTGCTCCAGTCATCGAGTTGTGATCCATGAGGCTTCAACATAGTAATCCCTCCAACAGGTGCTCACTGGTTCTTTGTGATTCTCAAGGATATGCTTCATGAGAGGGTCCGAAAGCTGGGCTGCGCTCTTCCTCTGCAGGGCTGTGAGTTGAGAGCACAGCACAGGTTGAACTGATCACGAGTGGATGCCCTTAGTGCCGGACCGTCGATCGTCTGGTTTGCTGTCCAGACACTTGTCTCCGACACTGCGCCGCCCTGTCAACCTCGTCTCTTCCATGTCTGGATCCCTGGCTCGGCGACGAAAAGTGATCGATCAAGATTCATCAGAGGATAAAGCCCAACCTATGGAGTGAAGAAGATGTTGACCAACGGCCAGACACAAGATCATAAAAATTGATTACGACCTATGAGGAAGTCAACCGCGGGACTAGATTAATCTGACTTTTTTCTAGTTAAACTGCGGCCATGCTGAATTGTCACACGCATCAGAATGACAATCACTACATCTCCAGACATGGAGAGCACCAAAACGATATAATGACAGCGACCTGCCAACAGGGCTAGCGCAAGTCCGACGTAATCAACTCTTGAAAGGCCTCAGATATAGCGAACTGTCATGTCCTGGCCGTTTTACGAGAGTTTACATCATCTTCAACTTCATCACTTGAACCCCGGAGATCGAATGATCAGTCGCAATGTCTTTGGGCAAAGAGTCTCCACCTATTTCCGTCAAACTGACCTCCCTACCTCCACCCTGCCGCTCCATCTCTATGAAATGGCTTCGCCCGGACTTGGATGCCGGTTCACCTAGGGTGCTCAATATGCAATTGATGTGCAATGGTCACCGAGACTCTGGTGTCAGCTTCCTGTCCGAGAATGGTTTGAGTTGGGCATTGATCCTGGAAGCATGAAGGGCCATTACAAGAAGCCTGGGCACATACGATGGAGCCACAACGTGCCCGACGTGCTGGACAACACGAGGCAAACCAGCGCCTCCTCAAAAGAGAGCAAAGACTGCAAGACTCACCCACTCCGATGGCATCGGGAATTCCTCATCTCCCGAAAATCATTGTCGCCAAAGCTCGAGCATGCGGAGCCTCCGCCGTTGCTTCGGTGGACAAGGCGATTGACACGGGTTATGCGAGGCTAAGATTGAACGGGCGACGCATGCCGTTCTTCTGCGACTATGTCTGCCTCCAGACCCAGGGCGTCTGAACGCTTGAATGCCCCAGCAACGCAAAAGAATTCGTGTCATATTGAGGATACAAACATGGATCTGGACCGGAAGCAGCTCAACGGAGTACGCATTGCCCCCAAGTAGGTGTTGTCCTTCGTCCCAGTCCGCGCATGTACGGTGATCCTGTTTCGAGTTTGCCTGTCATAAGGTTTGTCTTCACTATGCGCTGCCTTTAAGTTCGCGATTGCTTTCCTTTGCCTCGTTCTGTGTGTTGTCTTGCCTTGCATGGGCACCTGCGTTTCTCTAGCACCCCTCGCCGGCATGGTGTTGCCTTTCCTTGGCGCGAATGGAACGGAGCAAGCTGGGATCACTGAACGGGTTTTTGCGGGTGTAGTGGCGCCTTCTCAGTGTGGAGGTTTGAGAGCGAAGGGGCTGTTGAGGGTTGGATCGTTTTGTGGGTTGTTGAATCAGATTTAGATGTCGAGGATGATCTCAAATGGCACTTTTCATGACGCGGTGGCATGGATGTCCATTGATCGAAAGACTTCGGCAGGAATCAGCAAGAGAAACGGCTCGCATTTTGGGCATGACAACGGGGCATGACAGCGGATGAACTTAGCCAACTTAGCTAGCCAGCGTCAAACGTTCAACATCAACGTGTCAAGTCGGCCTTTGTGGGTTACTTTCAGCTAGGGCTGGCGATAATGAAACAGACAGCAAAAGTCAGCATACACTAATAAAGTGTTGGCTGAAGTATCGCATTGGGTAAGATATTTGCCGGTCTGTTATTTTGTGCCCGTACGTACAGACGGACGAGACGCTTTCGTCTTTCCGATCTTTTTGTAATGGCCCTAGTCCTGGATAGCCATCTCCGCTTGGGATATACCGCGGCCGCGACGACAGAAGAGCCGGCAGCGGTGACCAAGGAACTGTGTCTAAAGGCTGCATTTCGGAGTTAAGAACGGCTTCTGGCCGCTGCATAAATGCGAAGCAAAACACTGTCCCTTTGGAAGAATTCGATTGAAGTACACTAACATGAAGCCTCCGGTCGAACTCCCAACTTTGCGGCAATGTGAACTCAACGAACTCCTGGCCAAACTAAAAGAGAGTGATCAGTGAGTGGCACGGGTTGAAGACCGTCACTTCGTTCAAACAGGGCCTGCAGCTTCGACCCAAGTTGGATGGGAATCGTCGCCTTGTTGCTCCCACGGAAACGCGGAAAACGATCTTGTATCAGTGGCTCGGTAGCGGCAGATATTGGAAGTTGATGCAATGAAAGTCTACAAAAGAAGTTCCAGTCCTCTGCCGCACGCGCCATGGTCTTCGGGGTGTGTACTGCAGGCGCCCGCCTTTCGCCTGAGCTTTCCAAACATGGTTCTAGTGAGGGCCGATAAGAGAAATGCCGGAATGCGCATAGTAACTCCCAGGATTTGGACAGGGGGTCTCTCTCAAATACTAGAGACAGGTCGTGGTCTTTGGTGAAAAAACAAGGTGTCGAAAATTGAAGCAGAGTACCCGTTGGATGTACAGATATTGACGAAGACATTCAAACAGCTCTGACGCGCACATCAGGGGGCGTCCGTATCCCCGAAATGGTGGGTTTGATGAATGCCGTCATACTGGTTGGATTCTGCACAATATCTAATAGCCCTTCAGGCGGATCAGAAGATGTGTCTGTCGGGTCTGTGGCTCCCGCAATACGACTGGACTACGAACCACACCCTCGGGAATGCTGACGGACAACTGGGGCGACTCTTCTCATGGGCCTTTGGACGAGATCGGACTCGGAAGCACAGAGAAAGTCTTCGCCTAGAGTAACGACGAAGGACACGCCTGCCTTTCCACGACGCGAAAGCAGGAGCACTTTGGAGCGTAGGAAATGGTGTAAGAAGCCAGCTACCTGGCGCGCCCATTTGTCTTTGTAATATTTGGAACGCGAAGAAAGCCTCGTTTCTTGTCGGCATCCATACACGTTCGGGGCCTCGCCATGAAAGAAGGGCGACACTAGTCTGTCTCTGTTGGCGACAACAGCTCGTAATCTCACGCCGGGACTTGTCACTATCCCTGCATCAAATTGTCACCTTGGGGAAAGTCGGAGACGAAGCCAGGCAGTACGAAGATTGCCTGCTGTAGGTTGGTATCGTAAGAGTGGTTGATTTTGACGTTTTAAGAGCGGCTAATCGTATTCTGATGGTCTAGTAATTTGGATTCTGGGCAAAGCTTCCGTGACTTGAAAGGCTTTAAAGTACGCAAAGCTCCCTACTTTCTTAGCTGGGTCTCTCTAGTAGTTATTTAAATCGTGCTTAATTCCAGACCAAGTGATCAAAAGTCTTGAAGTCTTATAGAGAACTTTATATCGTAGTCAACACCATCGAGGCAGAAATCCTGCTCAGTGCTCTTACGGGGAGAGCGATACCAACGACACAAACATCTTGATTTAATCGCCGACGTCGAGCAAAATGTAGGAATTATGTCCATCAAGACCGCGGCGGGGGCCTGTCACTCGCCAACGATGGGCGCACTGTCGTTTGCCATCCTCGAGGATGACCTTCATGTTTGTGGGAGAACAGGCTCCCTCGCACCAGGTGGTGCCAAGCATACACCAGAAACGAATAAAGGCGATCAGTTCTGGCGCAGATGTTCAGACCCAACTGGAGAGCTTGATGATGTATACGCCTACAAACATAAAAGATAGATTCGCAGAAAGATTGTTCCGAGTTTATGTCCAACCACATCATCGCCTACACCATCGCCCCAGCTCGTGAAAATAGGAATATAGAGTTATCATGCGAGAGGGTGTTATGAGCGGGCACGTGACGATGAGGCAACCTAAGCCCGCTCCAGTGAGTCAAGCGACAAAGAACCGCGTCCACGGCCACCTCTCTCTACCTCACGCCTCCAGGGCATGATCGATACAGCAGCAACAGGCATTCCCATCTCAGGCTGCTAGTAGACAACCCGATTCCTCGGCAATCCTCCGTCACGGCAAGGGAATGGTGAAGCTTCACAACTTTGCCATCTGACTGCCCACGACGGCCACTTCACACTAGACCCAGTGTCTCGGGAACGCAAAGTACATGGTGTCAGTCATATTCCTCTTTTTACTACCTGTAGCCAGTCTTGTCTTGCGGCCTGCCCCAGCTGACCTTCTTCCCAGACCAGAACCTCCGACGGAACCCTAGACAAGGACCATTCCCAGGCTATCAAAAGTCAGAGCCACCAACTAAGAGATGCTCGCCCGATCGGCCCCTCATAAGACGATTTGCGAAGAAGAATGATATTAGTAACTTGTTGGGCGACGCCAGTGCACCTATGGCAACGACATCCGAGGCCTCAAAAACTAAGCCTGGACCTAAGTCGGCAGCGAAGACGACGACGCTGTCTCCAGCGGCCGAGGCGTACGCCACGAACAATGCCAACCGTGTGCTGTCCCGTTGTATAATGGACCAGGCGACAGCCTGCCAGGACAACCATCAGACCACGTTGACTCGCCGAACCGTGTGCAAGGCCATGTCCCTCAGCCATAAAAGTCTTTTGCGGCTGATGCAACGCAATCACAGACTCCTCGTTGCAGCATGTGGTCTCCGATCATTCCTTGGTGTCTTACATCTACCGACCGCATGCTAACAGCGTCTTCATCCGCACGTACAGCAATAATGATAATTGGAACGCACCTCATTGCGCTGTATCCGGACTCTTGAGCTGGGATGAACTTCCAATAACCCAACGCTCCTCAGTGTCCTCTACATCGACAATCTCGCGACTCCCCGAACAAAGACATCACAGGGCCAGGAATGGTACAGTATTGCCGAACTGCTAGCAACGGAAAGACGGCAGCACATTAGGGTCAAACCACACACAACATCGCATCAATTCTGGCTTGATTTCTGCTACTTTCATCAGCAGCAACAATCCTCGAGTCATACCAAACCTGCACGCATCCAAGATCCGTTGCGGTCGAGAGAAAACAAGACGGACAGCATCAATGTCGAGCATGTCTTCCGGTCGTCGAGCAGGTCGTTGCGCTGGAGACAAGGTCGAACGGGACCGGACGCACGACGGCTCTCCATCTGCACTTCCTCCTGGACAACCCAACATTCATTAGTTAGACCTCCTTCTGGATTCTGGCAAGGCCGTGGCCGACACCGAGTCGGACGAGATTCTGGTCGTCTTCAAGGGGCTCTACGTGGACTGAAGCACGACGAGAGACGCTCTCGAAGGCAACCAGCCTTTATCGCAGGGTTTTCGGGACACAGGCGCGATGTCTCCGTCAATACTGCATCATCTCCAGCGTCCTTCGTGGGCTCCCTCATTTCAAACCGGAAGAGCTCTGGTCGAAGGACCGTGCAAACCGTGGGTTGCGACCCCAAAGTCCTCATACCGTTCTCATTAAGAGCGTTACGGAGCACCAACGACCCCGATGACGTTCGTCGGTATCAGTGGCTTCGAGCGTTTCAGTGTTACTGACTGATCGATGTCTGGGAAGATCCTGCTGCCGCCCGTCTGCACTTGCAAACAGGCTATCTACTAACAAACTACCTTCCCCAGACTCAATCACCCGTAGCTCCGAATGCGAGCACGAAAGACAGTCATTTTGCTTCTGAGACAACAGTTTCCGAGCTGGCAAGCGCTGGTAATAACACCCTCCCGTGGCTAGACATTTGTCCCTATCCTCTGTTGAATGACTCTTGCCAAACTTCTGCAAGATGACAAACTGACTTCATCAGTACACTTCAACGCCTCTTGTCCTATCTACCGAGCTCCCGTGAATTTCCGACCCTCATCAGAACCCGCACTTGCGCGCCAAGTATCTAATCCTGTGATCACGCTCTTCACTGTCTTGCTCGTTCAGCGTTCGTCTTCAAGCGCCCAAGTCCACCGGTTTCCAGTCAACTCAGCGCCACTCGCATCTGACAACGTGGACTCAGCTATTCGAGTCCCTTTGGGGTTCAACCTTTGTCATCGGGAAGTAGTCGTTCACCTGTCATCATCTTCTCTTGGTCCTTGCTTGTGCCTCCCGACATTCAAAAACATCCTATATCTCCCATGGCGTATAGAATTCAATGATTGAGGTGGCGGCGAGCGGCACCGGGACGACTTCGTGAAGCACATCCTCACCGAGACGTGCCTTGTGCCGGTATGCAGTTGATGGATCGTCGTCCGCGGACCAGAAGATGGTCGAAAAGTAGGGGCGAGCGGCGGCCAAGCGGTCCGCACAATCACGGCCTTGATCTTCGACACTCGGGAGTGGAGGTCATTCCGGTCGACCTTGCTCGATCTAGGAGGCAAAGATCACAAAGACGGGCATCAACCTAAAGGTTCTCGTCGCAGGCGCTCGTCCAGGAAGTGTTGTGCAACTTTGCGCAAAAGGTGAGCAGACGCCGCACGATGTCGGCCAGCTGCGCGCGGATGAGGAGGGCCCAGTGATGGGAGTTACTGAGACCAAGATCGCACTCAATGAAGCTGCGCGAGCGGCAACCCTTGCCCGCTCGTTGCAGATGGCACGTCGATCCCGGTCGTTCTCGAGGTCCTACGGGGCGTTGGGACACCATAGTAACCTTCAGCGCTGTGGACTGGATGCACCAGTTGTCGTGGCAATCATCCGCAGGCCAGGTTTATTCGACCTCGAGATCAGTGTGCTGCGGCCTCGTTTTCAGGGCTTCGCATTGTCAGCCAGCACTGCGACGCGACACTGCGCCATATCGCCGGGATGCGGGCCCGCGCATTGGCGCCCTTTTATGCGGCATCATATATTGGATATGTCCGAAGTCAACGCAAAGATACCGAGACCGAATTTGCGCCCATGACAGGGCAACGTGATTTGTGCAGTTACAGGTCTGGTCGTCATTGGGGGCGCTGTCAACTCCGAGACAGTTTGTTGTGAACTAACTAAACGTACGTATGACATCTGTGGGAATAAAACGGCTTGTATCTCTCTCAGTCTGAATACGAAGCGAAGATTCTGGTATGATAGGGGAGACTGGCCGCCTGGCACGCCTGATGAATATCGGCCATGGATTGAGAGCAGTTCGGCGTGCAGAGAATGACGCGCGCGAGGCTGCCATGGCTGCTTGAAGGTATTATAATAAATTTAGCTGATGTTTACTGAATAGTCTGGGGAGACTGTTCCAGATAGAAAATAGGCCTTGCGCTCCTCCCAAAAGGTTTCCCATGCCGAAAGCAACGACAACGTGTTCTCAGACGTCAAGTATGACGAGACTACCATTTCAGACGTCTTATCTTTAGACTCCAGTCTTTTAACCCCCGCTTTGGACTTACCGATGATGATCCCCATCTATCAGACGTTATGTACCTGACACTTTTTGTCGCCTAATGAAGATTGAGATTGGCTATCAAATCAGACTGCAGAGCTTCTTGTCACACACCCGCTGTGTTTTCCGGCGAGTGTCAATGGCATTAGGCCCGCTGGAGACCGTTGCGGGCCTGCAACAGTTCGCGAAAACTTTCAGAATGGAAATAGTGAGTGAGCTTTCCTACCTCGCCATAGTTTAGGAAGCTCGCATCGCATCAGCTGACTGCTGATGAAAAGCGCTTTGATAGCGGTACACGTATAAGGCATTGTAAAATTGTGCGTGTGAGCGAATCCGCCCGCAGGCATCCAAATGGGGTCATTTGGTCGTCCTTGAGGAAATGCGTCGATCAGACAGACAATGAGGGCAGCGTCTCGGTCTCGAGCACGTGGCGCGCAGATCTGTGCGCCTGGCATGGAGTCGGCATAGAACGGAAACTACAATGGGTTGGCAGAGATTGAGGAATACTTAGACTGCAAAGGATATAGAGTTGTAGCCACACTTAGGCCCATAGCTATGCTCATGCGAGGAGCAGGAGGTGGAATTCTGCGTGTCTGCATAAGTCATTACGTATTTTCTGGAGGCATATTGCGCCTTTCCATATGCAAGTGAGTTTTCAAACAAATTCTGGACGCCTCCCATTAGGCGATTTTTTTGCGGTGTTGGACATGCAAATGCGAAGCCTATCTAGTCTTTGTTTCGTTATGACTTCAGACTGCCTCTGGGATACCTAATTTCAGCCGTTTAAACAATCGTCCATCGCGATTTGATCCAGTGACAGCTTATAATTCAAGACTGGTATATCATCGGGAAAGCAACAACCCAAAGATCATGCCATTTTGGTCTGCTATAGTTTATTAGTCATATATTGCCCGATTATCGAGGTTCTTCAGGCTGCCGTCCAAGGAGCAGCGAATGCCTCGCTATGCAGCCCTGGTATCAGAAGGAGGCTGAGAGAAGAGATTTAGAGCAATTTCATGGGCGTTGCGAGTCGCTATTCTTGTGCTCAAAACTTAAACATGATCAGCCTCGCAATATCTTCCTCGCTGCCAGCTCGAGCGGTAAGTGAGATTACGCCTTTAATGTTTCGATACAGAATCTGGGACGTACTTAGAAGATGTATTTTTTAGAGTTGAGTTTGCAGGTAGACAGAAGGAGCTCATGGGCACTGGAATAGTCAAGTCTATATTAAAGTTTAGAAATAATTCAAGGCAAAGCCCCGCCCCATCTACCAGGCTCTGCAGCGAAGGTTGACTTGTCAGTCGCTGAGAATGATGACTGTTTCCTGGGATCAAACTGGTCATGCTTTATCACTAGCAGTGAATGCAAAATGAGCTCGGGCTGACGGCCCCGTCGCAAATCAAAAGTAATCATATGCCCAGCTCTCGCCATTCAACTGGTCTAGAGCAAAAGGTGCAACATCGAGAATCGTTGACCGGACTTAGACCGCCACTTCGCCTAATAATAGTGTTTTCATACAAATCCTCAATATCGCAAAAGGCATCTAGTCTCTTAGCTCGCGTTCCCAGAAGCAAATCTCCATACTACAAACCCCCCGCCTCTGGAAAAGTAGATTACTTGAAAAAGGCGCCTGACTGGAGTTCCCATAGTCCGGATATAGAGCTTTTCCCTCAAGCGCATCCCTGAAGACGATCAATGGTCAAGGCTTTACCGTGCGTCTTGGTCAGACAGAGTGTTTGGAATAAGGTATAACTGTCGTAACGTTGAATCGAAATCTCGACCTACTTGGGTGCATCAGAGATAGAAGTCCAGAAGGAAGGCCAACACGAGAGAAAGGACAACTACGCGCACATGAAGACCCGAACCTGTCTGATACATACATGAGCTATTTTGGGTACATACACTACGAGGTCACTAGACCAAGCACTCACTGAGGTGCTTTTACTGCTTTTTCCCCAACTACGAAACCCCACACTAGGTGGTCTCGAAACAGGATCATGAGTGAACTCTTCATGATCTGCGAACCAAAAGCCGATATTTGTTTATATATAAGGCACAGACGTGAAACATTTTGATTATGACACTGTTTTGGTGAATTGGTGTGACGGCTCATGCACCAGTCTGTAGAAGAGAGTAAATATCCGGGCGGTGTCGTGAAGTAGCAGTGGTGCCAAAAGCAGTGGTACTAGTTTTTGCAGTGCCAGTTTTGGTAGTGATGTCAGTCTTGGTATTGGTGGAGCACCACCCGCATAGCCAGATAACACCGGATTTGTAGATTGAGGCGTCTGGACAGACTCGCCCGTTCATTTCATTAGTCTTCGTGGCGACCGGCATATAAAGTACTAGTTCATAGCTTAGTAATGACAATATACAGCGCAAAACATCGGCAAATAACAGATGTTTTACCCTGAGCCGATTCGGAGTCCCTTCCCAGGTATTTGTCATGGATATACATCATGGAGCACCCCATTGTGCGAATGTTGCGATGACTTCAACCATCTGGGAGCCAGCCGCGCGCACGTCACTAGATATGGGCCTTTTTCACGTTTCGAATGTGGTCCGCCGACGGTTTTCTTGGGGGACCTTCACCAGGCAACAGACTTGACAGGAATCGAGCCGTTTTTCCATACCCGAATGCCACTCGTACAATAGCCGCGTGACAGCGAAAGAGTGGTGATGTCCTGCAGCGGAAGCGGGAGGTCAGCAGATACAATGACCACTTGAAATGGGTTATTTCAAATAGCATCACTGATGTTTGTTTCCACCAAGACAGAGACAAACACGCAGGAAGATGCAGACCCGTTTGACTGATGGATGCATTGTGGCAGCTGTTCCTCCATTGACCGATTCACCGTCCGTCTCTTCGGCTCTCAACACTCAGTCAAGACTGTGCACAAAAGGAAAAAAAGTGCCCAGCTCTAAATATAACGTGAAAAAGACAACAAAACACTGCATACTGACTGGATTCAAATGCACCCAGCAGCAACACTGAGATGAGTACCTACTCTTTGACCATTGCAGGGCAATTTCTTGCGCAGTGAACTCGGCAGGGCACAGTGCACTGTGCACCAACTTTTGTGTTATTTGATTGGACCATGTTTGTCCAGACAATTGCAGTCCGCCAATCAGAGCACAAGATGGACAGGCATTTGTGTCATTGTTGGCTCAGGGGCTGGGGCACAGCCACGCCAGGGTACATAAATGATAATAGTTGCCAGCTGAACACACAATATCACGAATCACAGGGCCATATCGTGCGGAGACAAAGCTACATGATCAAGAGAGGAAACTTAGCAGTGTTCATTGTTACTATGCCTACCCCCCAACCACAGGGCAGTGGTGCGTAATGGCATGCATAACTGCATTGGCGGGCTTATGACCGCATGAACAAGAAAGCGGTACGATAAGTCCATCTTAGACGGCGGATCTCAGAAGTATGATGATCCTTCTGATATGGGACCCGTTTCGAGGCGACCGTTTTCCGTTGTCAAAAGCACCCCTCTGTGGTCTTCAATGACGCGAAAAGATTGCCTGTGAGGGAGCAAAAGGTTTGGACACCGCCCCTGGTTCAAGCGCCCAGGGAGCAGTGGTGTCTTCAAGTTGCTTGCAAGAAACGGTGCTCGAGAACTCATTTTCTTGAAGTTTTTGGAAGACAGAGTCGTCACTTGACGTACCAGTATGTACAGACTGTACCTCAGTATGCAAAAAATGGAGCGATGCGAGAAGCTCTTTGATGGTTCCCTTCACGAAGCCTCCGCTAAATCCGAGCTCGTCCATGACACTATATCCAGATCACGAATGCTCGTTTGAGAAACTTGAAGAGCAGGCGCTACATGTTTGCTATAAGGACTGATTACTTTGAAAAGAAGAGAGTAGATTTCTAACATTTCTCGCGCCAGGGTGCTGACTTGGGAACCGGAGAAACTTGTCTGAATGTCTGTAAAATGGCAATTGACGGTGTTAGGATGAATTTTGAATGCAGACTTTGGTCGCGGCACACTAGCTGATGTTGTCCGATGACATCGAACCCTGACGCCGGAGATGTCCGGGGCACTGGCCGTCCCAACAACCCAACTATATATAATCCGTAGATCTAACCCCCCCTGCTTCTACCCTCAGTGCGCAGAACAATAGACCACGCAGATACTAGTCTTCTCCGTCACCTACGTGCGCCATAGGGGCCACGCCCATTCTGGACCCATGCAACCAATAGAGACAGCGAGGTAGCTGAGAGCTGAAGCGATCGGTTTCTAAGCTCCAGGCGGCAATCGGAGGTTGAAAGGTCTAGCAAATTCAAGAAACGTCAAACGCACCAGAAACTCGTCAAAGACTCAAGGCTTTTGCCCCATAATGTAGTGGCCTTGGAACTTATTCTTCAATTTCAAGACGTCTCCATCTCTCTTCCACTCTTCCTTTTCTGTGATAACCTCACCGTCCTTCCAAGCAAACCTGTATCCGCCGCGAAACCTTTTTTGAATCTTCACTTTTGTTCGTATATCGCGTTTCACTCCTCTGCGCGCTCTGAGAGGGGCCAGGATGGGATGTGTTCTCGAGCTCAGACTCGAGAGCACCAAAAGAGGCCTCCATTTCTGCTGCCTAATACTGAGAACCCCTCCGATTGGTGCTGCATGGGTGTGAATACTCAGTCAAGGGGGGGGGGGGGGGTCAGGAGTAGCTCGCCTATCATCATGTTCTTATTAAGTTGATAATTCCAGATGCTGATCAGTCTGTTCATAAAAGCCGACCGGTACATTTTGGGCGTCGGAATCTTCCTCATAAGCAGGGTTTTCGTCATGTAGCGCAGCAGTCGGATCTCGGTGGTGGTAGAATCCATCCTCGCTTAGTATCCCAGCGTCTATATTTTCATGTGTATTTTCATGATCAGAGTGTTGGTCCTCATCAAAACCGGGACTCACAATGGTCGCGCCGGGAGGAATCTTTCTTAAGAGAACCCCAGAGGTGTTGTGGACGAGTCGGTGTTGACCCCGTTGATTCTAACTGTCTCGTGTGATCAGTGATGTGACAACCTGAATCAGCTGTATAGGTGTTGACCTGGGAAATAGGTAAAGTCCATTGATACCGCTCGCTTTTCCTTGGTGACTGTTCCATCCAAAGTTGCTATTTTGCTGATAATTTTGTGTCACCGGGTGAAGCTCTTTTGCGCCTTCATGATGCGGCAGTGGCTGTTACTATCTCGTGAACAGGCAGACTGCTAGCCTTATTCTCGTCGCGGCTCGACTGCGCTGCCCTGGGACTCTTTAGACGTCACCGACCGGCGACAAACGGCCGTAAACTCCTCGGTGCAGACGCAAAAGGGTCGCGAGATGCTGCGGTATAGTCACTCTGGGTTGGCAATGTTGCATGTCGTCTCCCGGGCCTACTATTTTTCTCTGATTCATTATTCTCCTCGTCTCACTACAAACCACTCACCGTCGGCGCTGTGTCTCCCAGGCCCGCTCTCCTCTTCTCTAATTCTCATCTCACCACCCTCTTACATAGCACCTCCCGTACTAACATGGCCTCGGAGCGCCCCCAAAGGCTTCTGACGGCCGCCTCTCGAGACTCCCTCAGCCGCATCATAAACAACCACGCAGGCCCTACCGACGTCCCTCTCTCGCTAGGTACCAAGTCGGCGCTGGATGTGATTGCTAATGACCAGGACTGGGACCTGGTGCCGCACGCCATTTAGGGCCGCGTGTTGGAGATCAAGTCCCTGCACCCCGGCATCCACAACCCGCCGCCCGCGTCCGTTGTGTCTGATATCAGCCGCCTGTCGCAGAGGCCACCGACGCCGAGCGGCCTGCCGCTGGAGCTCCTTCGCCGGCGCCAGGCTGAGACGTGGAAGCCGGCCGAGGAGGTCGCCCCCTTTCGGCCGACGCCGCCGCCACGGCAGACCGCCTCGATGCCTGCGTGGCACCAGCTTAACCACCCGTCCACCCCGCCGCGGCCTGCCTTTGTTGTTTCCAGTGAGTCCCTTGCAGTAGTTGTTAGCTTTTCACCCTGAAACTGAGTGAGGCTTGACTCACCGCCCACCACCGCAGCCCGGACGTACCAGAGCCTCTTTCCGTCGTCGGCGAACAGTGTCTCGCCGTCCGCGGCATGATTTCTCCGCTCCGCGTGCCGGCAAGCCGCCTTCCCGGACCCCAGACAACCGGCACCTCATGGTATGGGCCTCGAGCTGTATCAGCATCATCAGTATCAAGATCAACATCAGCATCATCAACAGGATCAACAGAATCAGCATCAACATCAACAGAATCAACATCATCAGTATCAGTATCATGAGCATCAACATCAGCATCATTAGCATCAACATCAGCATCATGAACATCAACAGGATCAGCATCAACAGAATCGGCATCATCAGGACCATGAGGACCAACAGAACCAACAGAACCAACATCAGCAATACCAACACCCCCTCAAAATCGAGTCACAGTTCACCAAAGTCCTGGAACGTTGGCGCCAACACCTCCAAGGAGCCGTTGATGCCGAGGTCGAGTTGGTCGCACTCGAGCTCGATGCCGCCAGCCGCCACGCCGCATCAGACCCGTCTGCGCCGCTCCGACTACCCACACGCGAAAAAGAAGGAGGAGGCACGAAGGGGAAACGAGGTGGAAGAACAAACCCAGCCCCGGGCACGGCACCGGGAGGCAGCAGCTCCAGCCGCAGGGATAGGACGCGGACAAGAAACACGCACTGAAAGGGGGCAGCCAGCACGAGCGACGCGCAGGATTAGACATGAACATGTACGTCTCAGCTCAACTTCTTTCACTTGATTGCGCCTGGTGAAGTCAGCAGAGTCAAAGTGAATGTCTCCCTTCCTAACATGAACATTCTCACTATCAAAGTACAAGTGGCTCTTGAGCTCCTCCCACGTGCCCAGCCCGCGGGCCATCATCCTATCTGCAGACCGGGCCTCGGCCTCCGTTCGGCCCAGCCGCCCTAGTGTTTCCGTTGCACTGGCCGCCTCATCCTCGAGCCAGACCTGCTCCCGCTGTACGGCCTTCCGATGTTCCTGAGCCCTCGACCGGATACCTCCTGCGAGCTGCCCGATAAGCGCGCCCATGTTGGCTGTATCCTCGAGCAGTCCGTCGCACACAGCATGCTGCTGCCGCTGCTCTATGGCCTCGGCCGCGTCCTCGTCGGTACCTGTGTGCCCTTGTAAACATCAGTAAGTCATGACCATCATCACATCACATCACTATACTTACTCCCTAGACTCAGCTGGTGCCGCTTGGCCGCCGCTATCTAGTGCTTCACGGGGCACAGCCCCCGGTCGCCCGGAAGCTCACCGAGCCAGGCCGCCGTGGCATTACGGTGACGCTCGGCCGAGAGCAGCATGTCCCGGTACACGGCCAGTCGCCGGCGGGCTAGCACAGTGTGTCTGGGGATGGGCCGCCACCGCTCCGGGACCAGCCGGTGCCACCACGGCGCAGCCTGCGAATGTGTCAGTACCACAGCGGGACGCATTCATCCTCTCACACATAGGCTCACGCACCTCTTGTTCGTCGTCGGAGCACACCTCGAGCATGTCCCGCAGCGCTACGGATAGTGTTGCTCAGGTCGGTCCCGGTGAGCAGCGACGACGACGCGTTGTGTAGCACGTCGGCGGCGAATGATGCGGCGAGCGGGACGCCCGTCTGCCGCGCCAGGTCGGCCACGCCGGAGAGGACGCCGTCAACAGCGAGGTGGAGCGCCGCCGCGCCGCCGTAGTGGTCGCGGACCTGCTGGGTAAGGGGCGCCCAGAATGGCATCACAATGTCCGGCGTGGGCGGGGGCGGCATGGGCGGCGTCAGGGATGTCGGCTTGACCTTTGTCATGGCCCAGGTGGCGAGCTTATGAAAGGGGTTGATGAGTGTCGCGTAGTGGCTGGTATTAGGCAGTCTCATGCCGAAGGCCGGCAGCAGGGAGGGCAGCTTGCTTGGCACGGAGGCGAGGGCGTATTTGCAGAGTGCGCGGGCTAAGACGAGGCCCAGCAGAGGCACGAGGATCCCTGCCGCGAGAGGGGATATCGCCATGTTGCGCGCCACGGCCAGGGCGAAGCACGCCGCCGTCCACGCGCGCGACGGTGCGACCGGCTTCACCTCCGGGGGTTGCCCGGAGGCCGGCGCGGCGGCGTGGAGGCGTGGAGGCGTGTGCGAGTGCTGGCGTCGTAGTAGTTGTTGACCGCAGTGCGGTTGCTACTGTGGTTGACGATGCTATTGTTCGTGATGGTCGTCTCGGGTGTTCTTGTACCGATTGCGGCCGCCGATGTTGATGTGACTTGCCGCTGCTGCATCGCGAGGCTGCCCCTCACAATCCGACCGGCCCAGCGCCGCTCTGTGGTGTGGGGCCGGCCGGCGGGAGTGACGCAGTGCTGGGTTCACACTGCCGAGCCCCGACGGGCGCGGGAAGGCCGCCGGTCCTTCCTGGGTTCGTGCTGACATGAGTCTCGGTAGTTGCAAGAAAAAGGGAAAGTGAGCTGGTGTTCTGATGTGTTGATGTTCATTTCTGGCGGTGCGCATGCGCCTCATTTATGCCTTTTCCGTCTTCTCCTCCAGCCTTTACGTGCCCAAGATCTATTTATCACATATCGCATCATCTTATGTACTTAGTCTTGTGTGTTCCGTTTTTAGACCTGTGACCGCCACTGGCTTTAGCTTGTTGTGGCCGTAGAAATCTGTTTTCCATCTCCTGGCTGCGACCACAAAGGCCTAAAAGGAACCTGACAACCCGCGACACTTCACGAGTAGCGTCGTCCGTCTCCAACGTGCATCCTCGATGCGTATAAATATTAAGTGGGCGGGTCTGGGTCTGGTAGCTGGCTTATCTTCCTTATTACTTCTAGAGCATCCCAAACTCACTATGGCGGACTCGCACTACACACCTCCCTCTCAGGAGCAATCGCCCACGCCAAAGACAAATAGCCGACAGAAACTGGCACTACACACCGCGATACTCCTCCTCGACGTCGTCCTCTCAGACCCAGAAGCAGTAGCACCACCCCACTAACACCAATAGTCAGAAAAACAACTCCGGCTAGATCCCCGGCACTGGCGTCCATCTGCCGCGCGCACCACGTCCTGAGCACCCTCCCCCACCCCCCGGGCTGCGCGCGTGGACGCAGCAGCGTAGCGGCGTGCTTGACAGTTGGTCCGCCGCGCTAGTGAGTCGTGGTGGTGATGACGATAGCAACGAGAAGGACGACGAGGAACAGGGGATCGACAGCGCCACGCGGCGGCTCCTGGCTGCGGCTTCGCTGGTCGCCGTCACGCTGCAGGACGACGACGCGAGGACCATGTACCTACACAACCTGCTCCCGCAGATGCAGACAGCCGGGGCGATGGCGGAAGATGTGCGGTCTAGGTGGCGTAAGAAGCCGGACGCCAGGGATGAGGACGCGGAGATGTGCAGGCAGAAGAGCGTGGCGGCCGCGGCGATGGCTGCGTGGATCGAGCAGCTGTGTATTACAGCGGCGCTTTGGCTCGGCAACGGGCAGTAGATGTGTATTGTGTAGTGTGTTGGCCGTTTGTATCTCGCTTGTCTGGTGTTTGATTGTCTGGCGTTATGTCTGTCACTTTATAAAGTAAAAGAGAATATAGTTATTATTTATAACAAGCAGATACTCATCTCGCTTAGTTGGTGTATACACGGGTAATGTTACCTGGCCATTATTCATGTACCAGAGACGTATGCATTCAGACAGTTACATATTTATGCTGGTGTCTGTCGACCATCTTGATACTATATCCACGTTTGTCGACCATTCTCACCTCCCGAAAGGCCCTCAGGCTCATCAGCTGCTTGCTTAACCGCCGCCATGACGCCGCCAGTATCTACGTCTACGTCCAAGCCCTCAGATGACCCCTTAGACGATCCCTCGGCGCACCCCCGCCGAATCTCCTTCTCCGGCGTCCGCGTTGTCCAGGCTGGTGAGAGTAAGTCAATGTAGTCGGCTGTCACGCTGCAGAGGCGCCCCTTGTAAGACTCCATGCTGACCAGACACCTCCCCGACAGGCTCCGTCCTCGACATGGCGGAACAGCACAGGCAGAAGCACCCGCAGCAAGCACCCGGCAGCGCCGTCAAGCGACCCCTCCGCCCCCTCCGCGCCCGCCAGGTCCTCCGGTTCCTCCAAGAAGGACTGCCGAGCCGCGAAGAACACCGCCGCCGCGGCCGCGAGGCGCTCGAGCGCCTAGACCCGGGCCTCGCGCTCCTCGGGTACCTGGCGCGGTCCTCCCGGGAGGACGGGGACAAGGACGAGGACAAGAATGCGTGGATGCCAAGCTGGAACAAGAACCCCGGCATCTTGGCCGGGTACGTGAATAGGGACCTTACGCAGTGGATTTCCGATTTGGATGCCGAGGTGCCTACATCTGCATCTGCTCTTGCGTCTGCATTTGCATCGGATGAGCGTCAACCTGCCGCCCCGGACGGAGAGGACGTCTCTGCCTCGACAGGTCGTGGCGACAGCGGGGGGCTCGACGATATGGAGGCCCTGAGGAGGTGCTTAAGCAGGTACGAGCAGAGGCCGGAGATGCAGCAGACGCCGGAGATGCAGCAGACGCCGGAGATGCAGCAGACGCCTACGCAGCAGACGCCTACGCAGCAGAGGTCGAAGGACGTAGCGTACTCGCACAAATTCTCAGTGACGGCGTGCTGTTCTCGGGGGTACCACCGACGATATCCACCCCATCAGCCGCCCCGAAGAGGGTAAATCGGATGCTGGGAGCCCGAGGACGTCGCCAAGTGACACACCCAGCGAGATCTCGTGGTAAAGAGGAGATGCTCGACACAGTTCTCTCGGGTCGGGTTCGCTGCGTGGCAGTTTTGCCGTGAAAGAAAGGTGGTTCTCAAAGTAGCAGGGAAAAAGAAGCGCCTTGAGACAGGCGAAGGAGCAAGAACAAGGAAACAAGGAGGCATTAAGACGTACTTGATCATCTATTGATGAAGCGCGGTGTACCTTTCAACCTCGGGGTCAAAGACGCGCCACTTCTGACGGCCGAAGCCCTCCACGATGTCTCTATTCTTAAGCCAACGAGCGTCAACAGCGACGCCGAATCCAAGGGCCTTGCGCAAGGCTCCTTCGTAGCCCTGGGCTACGGCCCAAAGCACGGAGCGTCCGACGAGGCAAGCATCGTAAGCGTAGAGTTCGGATTCGAAGAGGTCACGGTATCGCTTGGAGGATCGGGTGAGACTTGCCACGGTCAAATAGAAGCAAAGGTGGGTGACAGCTGCGACGGTTAGCGGCTTCCTCGATGAACCAACCATGGCCACGAGTGGGTACCTTGTGCAGGCAGCGCGGTCGCCGCTCGACCCGAAGCTCTCGCAGCGAATGCGAACGTGCCGCTGCTGAGATGGTGTTTTTGTGGAGGCACCGGATCGTAGGCAATGGTAGGTGTATTGGCTAGGTTCAGGTGGCCCAGAGGCAGGGCGTGGAGACTGGCAAGGTGGAGGAGGTCACGTGGCCCACGTGGCCTGCTCCTCAACAGTTTTTTGACAGATGCCGCCGAAGGGTGGCTGGAGGCGCAGCAGAGGGGCTGTTGCTCCGGTGGCTGACCCGCGGCTGGTGCACCCGCTGACGTAATTCCAGGTCGCCGACGGGAAAGAGTAAATGCGCTTCCGGTCGGCCTTGAGCCGTAAGTCCGATCGTTCCCGCCAAGGCTCTTGCCTGTCCCTTTTAGACGCAACATTCACACATCGCCGACTTAGATACCATCGTCATCTCTAATCGGATCACGATCACCCAGCAAGACCGTCAGGGCGCTTTCCATCGGCTTGAGGACCTGCGCTGCCTCAGCGCCTTCCCAACCACCTCGCCAACTATCTCTTGCCGCCTCTGCTTCTTCCCGCCGACCTCTCCTCTACCTCTACGTCTTCTCTCCCAACCGCCTACCTCTCCCTTCCCATCTCCGGGTTACTCGTGCCGGCACCCCGACACTCCCCAGCCTCTCGGCCTGCAGGGTTGCCTGATTCTCCAGACAAGTACACGACCCTGCCGACCCTACGGCGATATCTCTCTCCCCTCGGATTACAAGGCCCCGCAACATCTTCTCCAGCGCTTCGACTTCTCCTGCAATCTATCCAGGTCCCCATACCTTGACGACGCAAAGGTTACCCATACCCTGTTTGGGTTTCTGGTAAGTTTCTTTCTTCTTCTAGCTGGCTATTCGCTAACGGAGAAAGTTTATCCACAGGTGATAAAATGGCAGACTTCGTAAAGCCAACCTCACATCCCGCCGTATCCCGACCTGCCCACGCAAAGAGTCTGTCCTGGGCCTGCCAACTACCAGCGGATATCTTCAGAACGCCAGAAGAGCCCTGTGTGCATACACAAACCGAAGTTCTCCGCGAACCATGTGCCTATCGACGGAAAAGACCTGAAGAACCGGTTTGGGATGGAAAAGTCTGCAACGCCCAAAGACCTGAAGAGCCGGTTTGGGATGGAAAAGTCGGCAACGCCCATCGCCGAGTTGGATTATGACGGTCCCAGGCTTAAAGAAGTCGCCCCCGAGATTCTCAAGCTCAAGGAGTCGCCCCCGTGGATGAGCTCCTAAGCGCAACATGGAAACACACTTTGTCGGAAAGCGAGGAAAGTCGTCCGGATTGACGTTTGGGGAAATTAACCAAGCAAAATCAGTGAAACGAACCCTGGTTCATGGCGGGCCTACGTTTATATCTATAGAGCTTTGCATCATCGCGGATAAACGCGTGGTTAAAGAGGCCTTTTCTAAACAGGGCGACTCTAGTGCTTGTGTCTTTGACATCTCAGGCCGGGTTGTTGGCATGATTACGTCCGGGATCTTACGCGATGAGATACTCCATGAGAGAGTTGACCTGGATCTGGACCGGGCAGTGGATGTCACTTGTGGCTGTTACATGACATGCGAACTTGCGGTCTGTCTATGGAGATTCTATGATGTCTCTTTAGACAGTGAGTGGGGGAATGGATGGGGTGATGGTAGCTTTGCGCTGAAGGTGGATCATTGAGAGGGGATACCTGATGAGGTTTAATACTTACTTGCTCTGTTTGCACGAACCCAGATAGGGATAGAAAAGAAGTCCTATTCAACCAAACCCTTTAGAAACATACTTCGGCAGTCTTGTGTTGCTCCGTCGGTCGATTGATCAGGCCACCAGTGTGTCACACCCAGCCAATGGCATTTTTTACCGGCGATATTCACCACCCTGACAAGGAGCAGGACGGCGATGAAGGGGAGCCCAGAGGATAGAGCCCACGTGTGCGCGGCCGTCCTCGAGAAGCTGTCTATCTCCATTTGTACCTGTGGTTCATCTAATGATCTTGAACCAAAGCTCCGCCTCCCTGCATCGTGACGATACCAACGCAGGAAGCACCCCCTGGCCGCCATGGCGCCTGCAAGCTTCAGGTTTTCCGTTCATCGTACGATGCCAAAGCCGTTGCTGCCACTTTCATCTGCCAATTCAGGGGCTCATCTCCGCATGGACCTCACCTCCATCACGGCTCCTCGATTTCCGAGGCACTTCTCGTATTATTGCCTTATTAACCTACACAGTATAAGCAGCCGATCGATGTACGGCTGGCATCTGGCGAAGGTCGTGGCAGGCTGGGCTCAGCATGCCTAAGCCCCTCGGCGAAGCATATTATACCTGAGCTCTCATGCTTTCCTTACCTTCCTCCCCCAGCTCTCTCTATCTGGACTTTAGTGCGATCTGTTGTTCCTGCCACATTGAATGGTTGACTGATGGCCTAAAATTGTCTCTTGCCTTGACTTTTACCTGTTTTCTGCAGTGTTTGTTCTCTTTCTTTCTCTCAGACACACACACTCTCTCCCTCTCCCTTTGTCTCTCTCTCTTTCTCTTTGTCTTTCTCTCTGTCTCTCTCTTTCTCTCCTTTCTCTCTCTCTCGCTCTGTCACTCTCTCGCGCTCTCGCGCTCTCTATGTCTCTCGCCGATTTCTCCGACGGTTAGCTGGGTAATAACTGAGATTTTCTGTCCCGGTTTGTTCGGCCCTGTCGGTCGTGGAAGCTTGCTCCTATTATGGCGATGGTTATCTATGATAATCCCCCCCTAATAGAATTTGCTGTCATTCTTCCTAGGGTGAATAACACTATGACCAATCTTCTCGCCAAAGATACTACTGACCGTCAGTGTCTTTTTTACAAACCCCAAACTCCGAGGGCCATGGGCATTAGAGAGTCTCTTGTCGGTGAGACACACGTCCTTTATCTTACATGGTTAAATATTCTTAGCTAGGTTGTCCATTATATTAAAATAATATTTATTCTTTTGTTTATCCTGGTTCGAGGGCGGTCGCATATAGTCATACGGCTGTTATTTTGGTCCACCAGCCTAGCCCTGAGTAGTTTGTCTAATATGCTCGCCGATGCTGTCGCTGTCCTGCCGGGAATGGGTTTCATTATCTAAAACACGACGGGCCTGGTATTCGTTGATCCGACTTTTGGTCTGATGTCTAGTTCGGCCCGTCGGTTGCTTGTCAAGATTTGGATCTCATAATTGAACTTTCTCATTTCTCTGGCGTCAATCTCAAGGCAAAGTGTTTGGTGCCGGTTCAAAGTGGGATCATTATCAAATAGAACTAACCCGAACATAAGGTATTCGCTATCTCAAATCGCTGTATGGGTAGTAATCTAAGAAATCCAAAGCTATCATCATGTTCGGCTTCTCTATCCTATGGCTTTCGAACTGCCGACGTACCTTCAGCCTTCATGTTACGGTTCCCAATGTGGCAAGGAGAAGTGACCTTGGCAATGCAAAAAGGGCGACAGTGACACCGATGCTAACGTCACGTCACGCCCGCCACTCCCTGGCCACCCTGCCCACTGTTGAACAAGTTAGGTCTTGGTAGATTACTGTTGGATTGCTTGACCAGCAGAGGCATTCTGGAGGTGGGCATCGCCCTTATACATCTTGGAGGTGGCAAGCTACTTGCTTACATGTAGCCGCAGGTACGCCACTATGCGTCGTTACCTTCAACACCTACTACTAATCTGGTCTTGACATAGAAGAAACGACAGAAGTGTAGTGAAGTAGGCACTCCTTCCAGTAAGCTCCCACACCAGTAGCGTTCCGTGGATTCTGCGTGCATTTGTCGAATTCCCAGCGCAATCGAACCGCAATCATCAGAAAGGAAGATCCTACCGAAAAGTTCGGACCCACAAGTGAAGCTCCCACTGCTGAGATTGATCCAATGGCTGCTGATTGGTGGGCGTTGGTTGTGCGGTAAATTGATCCGGGTGCAAAAAAAGAAAACATACAACACCGGGCATTCACCGGTCTCCAGCCCGCATTGGCTTGTCGTGATGTGCGGCGCATCGTGGTCGGCACCCAGCTTGCTCCAGCGGAGTGTACCTGTCCTCACTACTCCTGGTCTTTGTCCCAGTTTGACCACAAGTTCTATTTTCAAAAATCAATGTCGGCATTCCTTGACGCCACCATTCGTCAAGCGAAAGACGCTTCGCGGTCGTGTTGGATCCCTCCCGTCTTTGGTGAGAACCTGACGCCTTTCCGTTTATCTCAGAGCACCATGGGCAGCAGAGAATGAACCCAAACGCTCAGGTCTGAAGCATCCCCAGTGATAATTACCGGGCAAGAACGTTGGATGCGAGTCTGCCAGTAAGCGCCCGGGGTATGGTACGTTTGCACCCAAACAGTAAGCAGATTGGGTCCCAGCTTGCCCCCAAGTCCTGTAACCGCCCCGTGTTCCGTTCCGCCCTGGGACGAGCGGGAAGCGGAATGGAAACTACATGTAGTCGCTGGTCCTACCGACGCCCGGGCGCGGCTTTTGGCCGGCATGTTCGTCATCGCCAGCTCCTGCGCAGAACAACTTAGACAGCTATAGATGAGGCTTGCTTGCACCGTAGGGGCTTCAAAGCAGTGACGGCTGGATTATTGAAGTGTCGTTGTATTACTGGGAGCGTGAGGATCGCCTTACTCGCGCGCCTGGGGTGGCGGGTAGATGCTGCGAAGCTATACACGCCGAGTCCCTCAAAACGACGGTTCAACGGGGCGTGGGTTATGCTTTACTCGCTGGGGATCAACGTCCTCTGTATTCCTGCTGTAGTCGAGAAGGGTTGGTTCAGCCGTCGCTGCGCAGGTCTTCTTTTCGCGAATAAACGCCATGACCGAAAAGGTCGCCGTAACATCCACCCGTTTTCAAGCCAACAATATACTCCATGAACGACATCTACACTTGTTGGGCAAGTGAGAAGAATACATTTCTTGGTTGGCCCAGCCGGTCTACTGTATAAGCGTCGATGAGGACTCTCGCGGCAATACCATCCCAAGAAGTACCTAATGGCAACATACTTGCCCGTCTCGCTGATGACGACCGAGGCATGATGCCCCCATCGCCCTCAACTAGTCGACAGCTCACCTAGATAGATCCTGTCACCGCAGGGCACGTCGCCATCTGCAGTTACGCCTTGGTAGCTGCTTGCAATGCGTCTAGATCTCGACGCCAACAGCCATTGTCAGGTTCCGCATGGCTTCCAAGCCGGCATGATGGACGGCGGAACTCGCGCGAAGGCATCTGCTGGGACTCGGGCCTCGGGGAGTATGATAATTTTAGGCCGATACCACTGACGTTGTCCAATATCTTTCGTTTGCGTGCGGTTGTCGGCCATTCTTTTGGACGAGACGGAGGGCCAATGGCTTATCTAATCTAACCAAGAACCGTGTGTCGGGAGCGCAGGATGTCGCGCCGCGTATCCTCGAAGCCTTCAAACAATTCATCCTCGGGTCAACCGTGTGATGATGCTGCCAGCTCGTTGTTGGGCGACAACAGGCTGCACAGCGGCGATGCTCAACGTCACGCTCGGCGGCCACGGCATCTAGTCAAGATTCACGTCCCCAGCGGCCGCTCGCCTTACATTACCAATGCGGCTGCAGCAGGGTTTTGCATTGCGTGTCTCTCGTGGATCGTCGCTGAGGGGGGCCGGGGTCACTTTGTCGGCCGGGACTGTCGTACGAGGCGGCGCCCTCGTGGTTTAGCCAGGTCAGAAGTCAACTTCAAAGAGAGTGAGCCCATTACAGCTACGCGTGTCTCAGTGGCGATGTTGCGTGTGCAGTGGGCTTGTATGCCTTTATTGGCGGTTTTGAATTGATTCCTGGATGATGTGCAACGAGCGATCGGAGGTTTGAGCGAAAGGCGATAGGTTTCAAGGATGAAGAGATGGAGAGGCACCAAACGCTAGGAACCTGCCCGGGGTGCGGCTCGCAAGGGCGCTATCCCATCCAGGCCAGGAGGACGCGACATAGGGTGCCTTGTGTTTTGATTTCCGGAGTCGAGAGCCTCCAGTTGAAGAAATCCCATCGTCTTGGCCGGCGTCACGTTATGTATGGGTTTTGCCTTGGTTGTGTCGTTTGCCGCGATCTCTAGTAGGTTGGTAGCCCCAGCCGAGTTATTGCATGTACTCGTGTCCAGGTCGAGCTTGTCGATGAGAGAGAATTTGTAGCTGGTCGATGGGATGTTCGCGGAAATGATAGATTTGGCGGGCGAGGGGGGCCTTGTTGACCACTGTTGCCTTTGCCATGGGGTCTTATCGATGTCTGCAGACTTTGTCGCAGAGTGTATAACGTTCTGTCTGTGGACAAACCTCTCGACACTGCCGGCAGGGAGGGAGGGTAATCGTCCGCCAAGGCCGTTGGGCGGTCTGCGAGTGCTTGCACAACAGCTGGGAGACGCTGTGCCGTCGCAATGATATGCGGCAGAAGGCAACGGACTGCAGATGATTTGTAAAATAAAGTATCCAGCAGCAGCAGCAGCAGCAGCCTCTGCCATGCGCAGTTCCAGACCAACACAGTAGCATCGTCCTGCTTGAGACTGAAGGGTGTTCAAGACGGTCAATCAAGTTGGTCTCTTCGTGGTCCGAAACCACCGAAGCAGCGCTGCGCAGAGAGCCGGTGCCACGCTCGCGCGACGGCGGATGCGCGCTTTAGCATTGCCCTGGGCTAGGATGACGGGCAGGAAGTCGGGGCGAGCCTGGAACTGTGTAACAGAAACTGGCCTTTCACATTCGGAGGCTGCGACTGAAGTATTCGGCACCATTATCGGAATCGGATCCGTCGAATCGGCCGTGCCGGTGTCGTTTGTGTCTGGCAAGCCCGGTCCCCGTCTGGGCGGGCGCGAGACAAAGCGGAAAGAAGGTCTTGAGGTTCTGCTGTTCGAATATACGTTCTGCAGTGCCTCTCACCACTGCCACCGTTCGCCTTCTCTTCGTGTACCGATATAAGCAACCTCGGTAGAGATCTTAAGGCCGACCTGCGCCGAGCCAGCTTCACACATCACGCCTGCGTTCCCTGGCCCGTCCAAGACAGAACGGTCTTCGCCTGCTTCGTTGGGAGGAGTCGTTGGCCGCTCAGACCGCGGGAGCAGATCCACACTCAATTCGCCATGCCGGCTTCTGCAGCTGCCGTTGGAATATATTCTCGTCTCTGTGACCCTCATCGTCGCCCTCTGCCAAAGCAGTGAGGGATGGCGGCGGAGGGGCCGGGCTTGTCCCGCGAGTCGGGCGGGGGTGGGGAGCGCCAATTAAAGCGCGGGCCTCGTCTCGGGCATACGCGGTGCTGCGTGTGCGATATACAAGAGGTCCAGCGTGAGGATCAGTGATTGTTGATCTTCTGAACCGCCAACAACATACGAGGCCAATTCGGTCGTATAGGTTGCCGAGGTAGTCCTCAAGCTGCTGGACGACATCGCGGGACGTCACGAGCCCAATGGCGGCTTGGACGGTCTCTGCCAAAGGACGTGTAGATTGGCATGCTCTCGATAGGGGCTTGGAGTCGTCACGCACTTTGTAGCCGCCAGGGATGAGAACCTGGAGTGGCTGGCAAAGTGCTGCTTCCTAGTCGGGGCATTTGTCAGACGAGACTCAATTGTAACAGCCGGTGGTTCACCGACCTACAAGACTGGTGTTCGCCGTGGCAAAGCCCGCAGGCATTCATCCATGGAGCGGTCTCGGCGGCGAGTAAGTTTGCTGGCACTACGCCGAGATGGCGGTATACCCTTGCAGTCCATCCAAAGGTCCTCGTGCTTGGAGGCGGGAGAGACGCACGCGGAAGCACATTATCCAGCCTCGAGTTTTGGTAACAGGATCGGACAGGGAGACGTCGGTCCTTAGGATAAGTAGAAGTCATAATGGAGATAGCTCTGGCGGAAGATGGATCTGGCGAGATCTCCAGCTCCGACCCCGGGACTTGACTAGAACATTGACTGTTCATGCTCCCCAGGTAATGCCCCGCGAGAAAATTAACTGCCTTGCGTTTTTTCTCGACCGAGGATGTCCACCTACCTTGGAAGTACGATGCTTTGTACTGCCAGCAAGATCGGGTCTTCTCGCTCAAAAGCGACAGAATTCCTGCTGTACCATAGTCTACCGGAAGCCCTTACTCTTGGAGGCTATGGATTCAAAGAAACAGCTCCGATGCCGGAGAGTTCCACGACATCTACCTCGAAGGACTTCGAAGACGTCAAATTCGGATTTCTTCCCGCCCAGCCCGTGTGGGCCGTTTCATTGCCAGAGAACCGTGAGGCGGAAAGTGTGGGAACAATAGCAGGTCAAGGACCACAGTCTTTAGCCTCCTAACCTTTCCCAAAGGGTCGATGATGCCGATGCATGACCAACAGCGACAGTTGTCAGGTCAACAACGTGCATTCTGCAGTAGCGTCCGAACCATAGCTGACAGGGAGGTTGTCCTGATCTTTGGCACAGTTCTCCCAGACTAACCGGGAAGGTGGGTGGAAAAACCAGCACAATTTTCCCCTGACCAGAAATGAGCATTACTTCCTGGGTGTATAGTTCCCTGAACCTAGCAGGGAAGCTCCCATCACCAACCTTAGAACTGGGGCCTCAATACTGGATCCAAGGCGCCCATAATCTTCCGCGGACCGGGCCGGTCGTCCGGCATGCTACGAACTAGGAAGTCACTACAAAATAGGAATAACAGCCATATCTATATCTATGAGTACGCGATTCTATGTTACAACATCAAAGTAATAACCCGAACACCGAGCGTGCCGTTCTGTGCTGTATTTATATCATCTTCTGTTCCGCCGAACATCGAGCACCTTCATATTTCCTTGCACGATGGGATCCATCCAGTCTCTCATCTTCTCGAGAGTAGTGATAACGTGCCCGATGCGATCGAACGCCTTGGACAGCTGCTTCTGGCTGGCTGAAAGTGACTTGAAGTCTTCAGTATGCTTGCTTGTGAAGCGTCCTGTCGAATGCAATGCAACGAGCAGCTCATTACGATTAGCCATCAGTTCTTGGGCTGACTGAGCCTCTTTTTCCGAGTCCAGCAGATCCCTGAACACAAGAAGTGACGATTCGATGGAAGCTCGGAGCTCTTCAGAAGACTCCACCTCTTTCGTTGCTGTGTCGAGAAGCCTCTCTTTATCTCGCGAAAGCGCGGTTTCTATCTCCACCAGTCTCTCCACCGTAACGTTGGGAGAGCCAGGATCAACAACTGTTAGCTGGACAGTCTTCGGCTCCGTATTTGAAGGAAACAGTGACTTCAAGCCGTCTTCACCAAGCTTTGATCCCATCAACGCGACGATAATCTGCCTCCAAAGACGGCCATGTAGTCGGACTGGGATGGGTCTCCTTGTGACGGCGTAGAGTCCGAAAGCGAAAGCGAATGAGCCACAGTCAGCTGTGTCTCCTTGGTGAGGGCAGATAATCTCGGACGCTATTCGTCTCGCGTCGGGGAGTTTGGGGAAATAATGGTTCATCAGCCTGGCGACGCATGCTCGAGCAGCAGCAGTACCCTTTCTCGTGAGCCAAGAGTCGTGAATTCCTATGTTATGTTGACGGGAGAGAAGTTGCGCAGCTTAACTGTGATTATGATCTAATGCCAGTCTCCGAGATTGAAAGGGATGAGTATGAGCGAACTTTTGTAGCATCTCTCCGCGATTCGGGCCACTGGTTTGTACTCGGCGCTCTCCAGCTTCGCAACTTCTTGGGAATTGAATACGTATACATGACCTGCCTTTGCGCTACAGACTAATGGCAGACACATGTTGAATATATCGCAAGGAATAAACATGGCGTCTGATCGGACTCTTGCCACGATTTTAGGCGGGGGGTCTCCTTAAGAATTGAACTCATCCGGCGTACCCAGTCTCCTCCTCTTGGGACTTGATGGGCGTGACATGGCGTGATTTGCGACGCCTTGTGTTGTTTGTCCAAAGGAATCCTGATCAGCTCGGTCGACGTCAGTCTCAGCGGGCCTCGCAGTTACGAATATGGGGAACGTTTGTCGGACACCGGTGAAAAGTCTGCGATTGACTCTTTGGCTCTCGTTGAGAATGAGAGGAGTGCTTTGCACCGGGCGAATTGGTGAGGGGTTCAAGGTTGCGCGGCTGTCTCTCGATGTCGGAGGGCTCTGCGAGCGTACGTTCGTTGAAGTGATCTGGCTTACGGTTGCACTAGGGTTGAAGGGGGCAATTTCTGAGCTTGCATGGAAGCTCTCAAGATCTGTTGCGATACTTTCTTGCGTTTCAGAAAGACAAGACTCTTCTGGCGGAGTTCCTTGTGGAGAAGACTGTGCAGAACTTTGAGCTAAGTGGACCTCGACTTGCTCTGAGCCGACGACAAGGGGAGTATGACGTAGAAAAAGAGAGGAATCCGGGCCAGGGCGTTCTTGAGGAGATTGGACGTCTGGTTCGGGAACCGGAAGACGTGTTGAGTCCTTGCAAGTGTTGTCTCCAGGACTGGGTTTGATATCGGGTGGGGGTTGAGAGTGTTTGGGGGACATTAATCCGCTCTCGTGTACAACCTCTTCGTCCGGCTTGGGGAATTGGCTTTGGCCACTTGGATCAGCGTTCTTTGAGGATCCGGCGACCTCGGGTGATTCTGGATCAGGCACCAAGTTGGAAGGCGGCGATGGACAAGGAGAGAGTGCGGCATGGACGTCGTGAAGAATAATACCAGGTTGTTTAATGTTGACACCTTGAGCAAATACTCTTCCTGCTCGGCGATTGTTGGCGCATTGATGTAAGGTTTGGAAAAGAGAGTGGGCGTCTGCAGGTTGCTTGTTAAGTTGGACTAGGGCAGCGAAGAACTTGTCTCCGGGAGGACGAGCAGCGTCGGGTCCTTGATGAAGATCGTGGCCGAGTAGAAAGAGAACGACGTTGGGTTCGAGTCCCAATTTCCGGGCAACTTTGGAAAGCTTTGGTGCTGCAGCGAAATTCAAGTGAAAGTAGCCGGCAGGGAACAAAGGGACGATAGAAATGATGACGTCCTTCGGGAGGTAGAATCGAAGCTCGGCTGGATCGAGCCAGGGCTGAAGAATCTCCAGTCGTCGTAGGCCCTGTAGGATGGGAGAGGACTGCCTGTTCAGCTGTGTGGCTAAAGCAACAAACTGGTCAACCAAGGGTCGGGACTCGGGAGGAAGCGTGCCAAGCGACTGATGCATGCTGGCGGTGCGGGATGTTCCATACCGTTGGGGGTCTGCATGTAGGTAAGTTCAGTCGGGGACGGTCGTCCAGGAAGATTGCCCAGTACCTCATCAGCATTCCTGCTATTCTGCATTTGTTTGTGTCGTGATCGGCTCGCACCCTGCTTGCTCGGGAGTGAGCGGCAGTAAGAATCTACAAGGCACTTGGTCCGTATCACTCAATGAACATGGCTGACGAATGTCCATCGAGTCAAGACCCTGGCCGCCGCCCTCGGAAAGGGCTCAACGAGCTCACGACCTTCACCGACACCATTCGAATCGTCACCCTTCTACCGACCGGCTTTATAATCCCGCGAGTTCCGACTTCCTTGAGTTTCTGGAGCACCCGAGCGAGCACTGGAACATGCCACCCAGACTTTCCGACTCAACCCACACGTTGGCCAGCGCGAATTCGGGTTCCTAGCGATCACGTTATCACAGACGGACTGGTGCTGCCGGACAGCGAATGGCTGCCAGCCACAAGACTCGGCAATAAAGGAAGGAATCCTCTCTCTCGCCCCGAGAGACACTACGTAGCGGTGCGGAGTTGGTCGTTTTTGTTGTTATTTAGTCTTGGTTAGGAGTCTGTAGGCTTAGTTGGGGAGACTAACAACCATGGCGATCAAAGATGATTCGCAGATTTCGCTTCATAGAGCAACAATGCCACTGCTTGCTCCTGTTTGACGCCCTTTCTTGGGCCCCCTCCACTTCTTTCGCGCAGGTCATCGCGACGAGACATGCATATTGTGCCCGGCTGAATGAACCTTCCGGACATGAAGCGAAACGATCATGTTGGATATAAGTACTTTTAACCACCACATGGTGGTTGTCGGCGAGCGTCAACGAGGAAGCTTAAAGGAGTAGAATGTGAACTTCGGATGTTCTTTTCGAGTAGTATATACATGCACGAGTAGCCGCAGTCTGACCAAAATGCCAGCAGGACCCCAGCTACGATCAACAACCAAGATCTGTTACCATGGAGCAACTTCAACACGAAGATAGTCTCCAGCAGGCAAGACCAGGAGCAGATTGTGACCCGGTCCCCAGAGACAATCAACCATGTGCCCAACGGCGTCCGCACAACACGTCAATCCCCGGCAATCATGCGACAGCCACAGAAGAAGTGAATCCGATTAATATGGCCATCCCAGCACCAGCTCCCACGCCAGGACATATCATCTGTCCTGGAATTTCCAAAAGCATGACTCTATTTCTGCGCATGGCTCGAAAGATTCCGCCGTGCCCTTGAGGCATGGAGTCTGTCCGTGGAGCTGCGGTAGAGCTCCGTGTAGCCCGTTCCGTAGTGCACCTACACGGTGCTCGGATAGCCATGCAGGAAGCTGCTAAGATTCGTGGTCCTGCAAACCATGCTGGGCGCCACAGTGGCTTGTCCCTCGTAACGACAACTCTAGATCGTGTAGTGTCTCCCGGAGTGGCAGCTGGGGGACAACGTGGCCAAGTGTTTGTCCATGAACAAGCAGCCTGTTTCTACTTTTCTTTTACTTGTTACATCAATAGATTCAGCGGAGTTTTGACGTAATAGTTCGTAAATATAAACTCGCAGAAATGAACTTTTAGGCGTCTCTCAAGCTCCCAACCTTAACACGCTTCAGTCCCTCGCATATTTCTTAGTGACCTTCTTGGTAGGAGGTTGAGAGCACCTCCAGATGAAGGGCCACCACCCAGCCCATCCTCCGTCACCTTTCTTGACGGCGAGGCTTCGCTTGATGGCAGCCAGGGTTGACGGGTAGATGCTGCGACTGAGTGTATAGTGGGTAAAAGAGGGCGTATCATAGGTGCTGTGCCTCGATGAAGTCTCTGCTGGTCGTGTCCGCACAATCTTTTGGGCGCGAAATTCAGATCAAACTCCGTGTCCGTGTACGTTGGAAGAGGGTTTTGATGGTTTTGGCCGTGAAGCACCGTTGTATTTCCAACTCAGATGGTATCGGCTCGATTGTTGGAGTCCGTGTGCCGACTGTAACTCAAGGCAGAAAGCTGTTGTGGGCAGCAAGCCACCCGCGGTTCAGCTCAACTCGGAGTGCAGACTTTCAGGCACGCGTGTGGCTGAGGGCTTTGCCAGACGTTGGCTAGCGTTTACCGCCTGCTTGGGCCATGTTGCAAGGTTCGAGACTACCTTACCTTGGCCGTAGGTTTGTATATCTTGATCGAGGTTGTCGGGTCGGGAGAGGTAGGTTTCGCGTCGTCGGCGACGTGGTTGCTACAAGCGACCATTGTTAGCATGGAGGACAAGGATACAGAGCGAGGGGAACATTTATTTGCTCCCTACCTCCGAGAAGATGAGGGAAGCGACGAATCTCCTTGGCGAAAATGACGATTTGCCAGATGATATTCCAGACGGTGATAGCGGAGGCTTGGCTCGGTAAACCCTTTGAGGCTGCTTGGAGACTGTTCTCCAGCAGCTGAGGCGCCAGCAGTCCAGACGGAGAATCGGGCGCGAATGTTCCGAATCATTCTCAAACACGCTGGCGCGACTTCGCAGGTGTCACACAGCTATCGTGTAGGTGGCATTTGGGTCGAGAAAAGAGAACACGATCTGAGCTGCGCAAGTGGGTAGGTAGGTAAGCTTCCGAGCGAAGGTCCCTTGAGAAGACGTTTGGCAGAGCGTGGGACAGAGAAGACAGGTAACGACAGTTCCGATGACAGTGCAGCAGACTGGAAGTGGGCAACCATCATTGTCGTACGATGCAGATAAGAGAGGTAGGTGTCCAAAGCCCAGTAGGTAGGGGCATGCAGCCAGCCATTCCTTCCGCTATAACCTCGATACACCACTTTGCAAGGTCTATCCCAAGTGGTCGTGAAAATCACGACTCCTTCTCCTCGGGTGTGGTCAAATCACGACCACTTCTTCTAGATACAAATACGCCAAAGCATTCAAGTCCATATATGCCGCAGCCCCATGCCTTCCGTCCCTTTGTGATTTCAATCATGCCGTGGCCGCGGCGGTGTTTTCCCATTTGTACCACCGCACATCGCCAGTAGAAATTGCCGCACCTTGTTAGAACTGAATCTTCGCGAGGGCGCAAGGCTTCTCAGTAAGCGAAGCCTGTGGTCTGGTTGTAGCTGTCTCCCCTTGGATGTGCTGCTCCGAATGGAGGTTGGCCCGTTTAGCAAGCCAACCCGCGGCGGCAGTCCCTTTGCCATTCGGACCCCAGCAACAAGAGCTGCAATCCAGAAAATCAACCTGCGCAATCATAGAAAGAAACATACCCCAGCCCACGAGAAATAGGGGTTCCCGGTGAGACCCATCGATGACTGCTCAGCATGAAACCTTCCTCCTTTTTCATCTCTGCTCTGGCTTGCGACGCAATTGCATCGGCTTCAGTCCAACCAGTATCCGCCATCGCCTGTATTACCGTGTCGGCATGTACATATTTGGTCTACCTGCGACGCGTCCGTACGTCTCTCCGTTTACTTGCCCGGTCTACTCGGAAAGCCAGCGGGGCGTTCTCCGTGATCGAATCTCGCCGGTGGCCTTTCTCGTGATGTTTTCGAGCACCCAGCTCTTGATCGCGCGGGTCGCAGCTAAACAGCTGTTTCCCATCATACCGGCTGCCTGTTATCGCCTCAAGGGACGGGAGCTGACAAGCTCTAAGACCCGAACTCTCTCAAAGATCGGCTCGCTCAATGCACACTTCCACTGTGTTCGAGGCTATCTATCGTGACCAAAGCGTGTCAGTTTGGTACAAAGAGACTTCGATGAAGAGCGAAACAGAATGGGAAGTGTATGGCCTGCCTTGGAGGGGACGCAGACACCTGTCTCTGTATCTTTCTCAGCCATCTCATCGGGAGCCTCTTTCCGAGGCTTTCCCTTGCGACTCCAAAGCCGTCGCAATCGCAGCCTGACTTCATTGTACTTTTGCAGTGCAGCCAGAAAAGACCATGCCAGCCAGAAACCACTTGGGTCTCGGTGCCCTTTTCCGGGATTCAATTTCTGCAGCCCTGTGATGGGCCCTGTGTCCGAAGATCAGGGACTAAATGTACCCGAGGAACTCGAGCTGATGATTGGCCGAGCTGCGAGGAGGTACTGACTGCATGGCGGCATGCTCAGGCAGTCCTAGTCCTGGCCGGACCTCCAGCTGGGTCAAGTTGGGCGATGTTCAGGTCAGATCGTAATATTACAGGTACGTGAAGCACGCGCCCATCTTGAAGTCAAATCAGGCTGCTTAACCAGCGAGGCTCGTGTTGATGGCTGCACTCTGTCTTTTGGGCAAAGAATGTCGGTGAAGAAGACGAACTGCCTCAGATCTGGCTGGCTGTCAAGCTGACCAAGGATTTGGCGGAAGATGTCAAAGCAGTCAGTCCACAATGCATGAAATCCCATCTTCAAGCCGCAATTCCAAGGCCATCGTGTTTGAACGCCTCAACGTCACGCACATCAATCGGATTCTGTCTCGGTATGCCGGGAAAAGGGAAGAGCAACAGCATGCGATGTTTGCGTGAAGTTTCTAGTCCGGCGTGCTGGAGTCGCCTGTTCGGGTCCGAGCTGAGACAAAAGGGTGATGAGCCCCAGTTCTCAAGCAACGTACATGTGACGGATAGATGCGCGCAAGAGTTGTCGGTCTCAGTTCATGGAGCTAGACGAATCTTTAGGTCTGGAGCGGGAGTGGCTTTGGGCCTGGAGATAGCGTCGCTTCCAATGGGGCGCCTCACGACTGACGAGGAAGGTCGATGAGAATTTCGAGAAGATCCACAAGATGCAGGTCTATTGTTGCAGCGGCGACAAGAGAAGCAGCATAAGATTCTGCGTGGGCGAGACGTCAGTGGGCAGTAAGGGCAGCCTGCACAGGCATAGAGCCCAGCTCAAGCATCAGTAGTGGCATAATAAGATAGCAATGCAAGTAGGATCAATACCAACGCGTGTGTTCAGTCTAAATAAATACTGATACAAAGCACAAAGTAATAACAAAGCAATGTGATCGATGGGCTCGGAAGCCGATGATGCCCTGAGACGTCGAGCCAAAGACCTTGCTGCAATCATTATCTTCAAAAAGCGTGTGGGATTGCCTCCGACCGATGCCACTAGATATTATGAGGCCTGAGAACCAGAGCCGGAATGCGCCCGAGAGTTGGAGCATAGTGGTGAGGAAGGGAGCCATCGGGACACTGAGTAAGTAGGTATGCACAGAAATTCAGCATCTGGGGCATTTCAATCGAGGCCGACATTAGATTTTCAGGGCTGCTCTTTAAGGGGAATGGCGGTCCCGGGGGTGCCGGAGGTAAGAAGGCAAGGCCGAAGCAGTTGGACGAGCCACGGCCAGAAAGTCACATTATCAATTGCATGTCTTCATGTACTACGGGCTGGTATCTTCCAAGCCTATTCACGCGTCCATGCACGCACAGTAAGTGTAAATAATGCGCCTTGTTTTCATCCTACCTACGTAAGCTAGTAATTGAAGCCTGCGCTAATGACTGTGACTCTCCGACGTTGAAAATGCTCCGAATGTGACCTCTCCGACTGCGACTCTCCGACTGTGACTCTCCGACGTTGAAAATGCTCCGAATGTGACCTCTCCGACTGTGGCTCTCCGACGCTGAACAATGTTATAAATATGACCTCTCCGACTGTGATCACTCTGATGTTGAAAAAATGCTCCGACTGTGACTCTCCGACGCTAAAATGTCGAGCGCAAGTAGAAACAACTAGTAATTCGAATTCAGAGAAGGTTGGGCAGCTTCTCCCGCGCAGCGACGCATTCCTGCTCCATCTGCGACGCATTCTTGCGATACTTCTTGACCGTGTAATCGAGAACGACAATGAGCGCCAAGCATTTGCGGTACGCAGCGACACTGGCGAGCTCCCGGGCACCGCCCCCGTTGCTGGCGTCATCCGCCTCGAGGTCTGCAGCAAGCTCCTTGTTGACCAATCCCAGGTTGGACCGCAGGGACGCCAGGTGACCGAGGGCGCCTCGGTTTAGCTTGATGACGGTGTCGCGATTCATGAAGCGGGCGGCGAGCATGTTGGCTTCCAAGGCCGTTCGAGCCGCCTTCTGCACCCGCAAGAGGTCCTCTCTGTCCCTCTTCGCGTCACTGGCCTCGCGTTCCAGGCGGACAGCAGACTGGATGGCTGCAGAGTGGGTGTCGTGGAAGCTGCTGATGATGCCTGCCAGCGCTGATTGGTTTGCCGCGAAGGTCTCCTTATAGGCCAGCCAGACCAGGACGTCGTACGAAGAAGACGTCTTGTCGTCGGGGCTGTACTCGAGGAGGTCCGCAAAGTTTTTGCGTCGCCTCGCCAGATGCTTGACGGCCTTGATGCGACCATCGAGCGTCTGAACCGCGTTGCCTGCCTCTGTCGAGGGCAGAGAGCGGTGGCGAGACGTCAGCAGACACTGGCGGAGGTGTGCGCGCTCTCGGGCGCTGTGGATTGACGCCGGTAAGGGCTTGCCCGCGGCGATGTGGTCGGCGAAGACGAGGGCATACAGACCGCAGTCTGAGCCGTTGGGCTGCTGCGGGCACTCCTGGGAGTCAGAAAATGCGACACACAACGCGACACGGAATCCGGGGGGGACAGACCTTGCCCTTGCGGAAGGCGATGCGGAGATCCCAATCCTTATACACCTAGCGAAGGAATTCGGGAACAAGGCCGTCACCGTGGGGCGAGTTTCCGTGCGACAGTGAGTTGTACTCGCGCAAGATGTTGTCGCGCGGCGTCCAGACGAAAAGGACCCAGTGACTCGCGTGGTGAAGGAACAGAAGCACGCTGGATTTCTTCATGGTGCTCTGAAGCGCGAGTCGGTGGCGTTCACTCTTGGGCGTAGCCTTCAAAGCAAAGCTGTTGACCACGCCGACATCGGCCGACACGAGACGACGGGCGATGGTGTTGATGACCTCGTCGTTCAGCCAATTGTCAGCCTGGAGGGTGTCGAGGCTCTGTACAACCACGGGCAGCACGACGGGCAGCCGTGAGACCTTGCTGGGTTGCTTTTCCAGCAGCCTGGGCCTTTTGTCTGCAACAGCGGGCAGTCCATCTTGGCCGGCGCCTCTCTCCAAGACCATGGAATCGCTGTGAGCTCGCTTGCGAGACGGTCGAATAGAGACATTCTGGTGTGGGAATAAGTTGAGGTGGTCGTCGGGTGGAGAGACGGGCGGAAGATTGGAAACGACCGACTCGTGCAGACCGGAACGGATGGGGCTGGTCAGGTCTATCGGCTCAGGCTGCAGCGGCGTACTGCCCGGGATGTCGACAGCAGAGTGTTCGAGAATCACCGAGAGACCCTCGGGTGGCTGCACCAGCGGTGTGCGATGGCCATCAGATGCATCCTCTCTGGATGGGCCGTCGGGTTGGACGTCATCGAGGACGTCGTCGGCGACGTTGTTGAAGGCGTCGTTGAGGGCGTTGTCGACGGACGGGTCCTCGTCCTCGAACTCACTAGCACCGACGGACTCGCCGTCACTGTTCTCGCCGGCATCACCGTCGTCACTCCCCGAGTCACCAGACGCATCAGCATCATGCTGTGGCGGGAGCTTGTCGAGTGGCGCGGGCGGTGTGTCGGGATCGGAGAAGATCGGCGACAGGCATCCGTTCAACTTGCGACGGGAACGTCGCGGCTGCTCGGGAGTGGGTTCCGGCGATGATGATCGGGATCGGGATTCGGCGGGCGGGGGGGTCGGCGGTTCCGGAGTCTCGGCCGAACGGGCGCGGCTGCGATGGGCATTCTTGCGGCGGCTCGCCCGCGGCTTCTGCACGAAGGCAGCAATGTTTGCGTCAACTGCATCGACACAAAGGTTAGCAGGGCGGCAGACAGCAAAGGTGAGGGAGGGAGAGGAGGAGGCCACAGGCACAGCGGCGTACGAGAGTTGGCAGCTCCCTGGAAGCGGTAGAGGTCCTGGACGGGGCGGTTGTTCTTCCCATTCAGAGGCCAGGCCTTGTAGGCGTCGTAGATGTGCTCGATGCGCAGGTCGGGGCGGGATTTGCAGAGGGCGGCGAACGACTCGTTGCAGGCACGCGACTTGATGACCTCGATGCCAAAGAGCTGCACGAGAATGCCCATGGACACGTCCTGGGCGTTGAGGATGGCCGGGTAGCGGCGCTGGACGTCGGGGCGGAGCTGGGCGATCTCCTCGCCCAGCTGGATGTCGGCGATAACCTGGAAGATCCGGCGATCGACATTGATAAGGGCCCAGCGGATGAAATCGGTCTCGCGCAGCTCGGCGTCCTGGCCGAAGTCGGACTTCAATTGCTGCCACAGGGCGCCGAGCGACCGGGTTTCGTCGGCCGGAGTGGCGTAGCCATTGAGCCGGTCTAGCGTGTCGGTGACGGGCGTTGTGATTGGCGGTCGGCGTCGCGTCGCGTTCTGAAGCGAGGGGCGCCCAGAGGTGGATCGATGGTGGTGGTTAGAAGACATGCCTGACAGTGTGTGGTGGTGGAGAGAACAAGAAGAAAAGACAAAAAGAAGAGAAGAAAGGGAAAAAGAGAGGGGGGGGAGAAGAAGTGTTTTAGCACCGATAGTGTACGTACCTCGGCAGGTTATGGTCAGCAGAGTGGAAGGTCCTGTCGCCGGTAGGTAGGAAGGAGCGGCTGTACTGAGGTCAGGTAGGAACGAGGCGCGCATTTAGAAGTCGCCATGACGCAGTGCAGGCGCGACGCGTCTTGTCAGTGCAGGTGCCCCGCGCTATCACGTGAGGGCGGGCTGGGTCACGGTTGATCCAGCAGGTGGCCCCAGAGTCGACACCTAGGTACCTACCTGTGTCGCTGCAAGAGAGCTGCCATACCCACGTGGACCTGCCCGGCAAGCAGGCGCCTGCAGTTCTTCCCGCTGCAATGGCTGCGCTGACAAAGCTCGAGGGATGCAGCCGGCTGCACTGCGGCAGTGGAACTGGCAGCCATGCAGCGAGCGAGTCAATCGCTGCACGACATCCGGACGGCTGCACGACAGAGCTCAATTGAACAGCTCAATTGGACGATTGCACAGCCTAGTTCGACGATTGTACAGCGTAGTTGGACGCTCGATTGAAAATTCCCCCCTCAAGCGGTGAGGGCGACATCTCATTGGGGCGATCAGAGCGTGGCGATAATCCAGCTGCCAGTCACAGCGTGAAAAGGTTAGACTCAGCTTATCTTATCAGTGACGTCAGCCGCTCAAATCGCACTACGGTTTCGGCCACAGCATTAAACATCGGCAATCACCTGCTGTAATCGCTTCGGGCTTAGTTCTCCCTCTTCCAGGCCCTTGACTTCTGTTTAGCTCGCGGTTGGATTTTCCCAGTCCAGTGCATCAGCATCGGCGTTCGGTTGATGCCGAACAAGTCCCTCTTGACGCTCGTGTTCATCCTCGCCGCTCTCTCCGGACTTAGTTTACACTATAGTAGTCACCATGGAGTTTAGCCCGTGGAAGGAGACAAAGATGCCCTCAGTTAATATGGGCGACGATATGTACCTAATGATTCCAGGTATCACAAGCAAGGCCAAGATTAGCCAGCAAAGCACGCGCCTTATGATTTTCATAAGTTCACTGCTACCTTGCTACACTTGTGCACCCGAGGCCCGCCTAACGACTTTTAGTAAGGTGGAAAGTGTGCATCTCACGATCTTGAGCCAGCTGCGCAATTCAAACGAGAGGATGAAGCCCAGAACAAAGCCTCCGGGCTCGTAGATATACGAGAAGAATACCTTACAGACAGTCATCAGAGACAACAGGGATGGTTCGTTCCTCATTCCTACCCAAGCACAATTGCAAATCGGTGCTAACACCACGGTAGACTGAGAAACTACAGTTGGCCGCTAGCAGCCGTGTGACCAACACAGCAGATCTGAAAGTAAGGACCAGTAATAAGGGCAGTATATATAAGGACCCTATTCCTAAGAAAAGTCCGAGACCGTGACTAAGGTGAATCTTCTTCTCTTTCTTTCTTCATCGCGTCACGGAAAGGTCCTAAACAATTTCCATTGGGCAGAGCGGTGAAAAAAAACCACCCCGACACAGGGAAGAGACCTCCGCTGCCGTCTCTCGTGAGCTCCGTAGTGCGGCCTGGCAACCATAGACAAATGCCGACCATCTAAGATAAAGTCTGAGTTTAGCATGAGTAAACAAGGCGAGACTATTGTTTGCGAGACAAAGAGAGACCAAGGAGATAGGCTCTCACTTCCCATCATCTTGCCTACAGAGGTCACAAGTCTATTGTCCGCAACCACCAGGCTCTTCCAGCGGGCGAAACTGAGTGGAGCCTCATCTCGCATCCTGCCCCTTCTCCCGTGTGTGTATTTGTGTGCGTGTAGGCATATGGATTGCACTGACTGTCTAATACTGCCCCTAGATTGTCACAACTGGTGGTGGCACTACATAATCCCGAGGAGCCGGATGGAGTAGTCTCTGAGTATGGCGAACCGGGATGCCGCGGGGGCTTCTTTTACATGTCGTGAAGGTATGAATAATTCAGACCGAGTAGTACTTCTCTCTCCTTTTCATCTACACATCAGCTAGGCTCAGTAACCCAATATACCAGTATAAATATAACTTTAATAGACTCAGTATTTTCTGAGACTAATATCAGTAGCAAGCACTCAAGAATTCGACGTGAAGCGTGCTATGTTAGCATGAAATTAGCAAGACGCGCACATACTTCTCTCCCAACCTGCTTATCTCATAACAACTGACCTCCCGCAAAAGACTATTTTACTTGTCATAATTCCCATCTCACAAAGAAGTGTGTTTCTTATTTACGACGCCGGCAAGACATACCCCAGGGCTGAAAACCCCTGCCACCTCACTCGTATCAGCCCTCGCCGCGCGCGGCGGCCAGTCGTGCCTCCATACTGCTCGTCAGTCTGAACTACTATCACTGTCACTACGGCAGTGACCACGCAAACCTTATGCGCTCCCACGCCCAGTGCGCAATTAAAGCGGGCCTCGCGAGAGTGATCTAGAGCTGTGTTGTCTTTTATCGTAACAAAGGTGCCTGCCTTTGGCCGGTTTCGGTTGAATCCTGGGCGGTCCTGGATTGGGACGGCGATATTGAAGCCACTGCCCTGCAAAGTCTGCTCGGACAGTGGTTGGATGCCCCGGCCCTTGGTTGGGGTTCGACTGCGGCTTTTGCTTCTTCCTACTAAGTCTTCTCTAGGTCCCTCGATTCTTCACACAGACCTCACGACATTGACAGACTGTACCGGGGAGGTGATACGGTGGCCCAACTGCGATGCGTCGATAACCACTTTCGATCCTCAGCACTGGCCCCAATCTGGCAGTGCGTATACCACCTGCTTTGGCTTTAAAGTCCTTTCTAGGCGGGCGGCAGCAGCAATCCTTCTTCGCAGTGACGCCAGGCCTAGTGCCGGGCCGCCGTTCAACGTGCAGTCTTAATCCGTCCGTCCGATTCTACCAGCAGTCTCAAAGCTCGGCGGCAGCAATACCAGGGGATCCCGTCGCCAAGAAGCCGCCCGGGAATACGAATACTGAGGAAGAGGGCGTCCATACCTAGCGAACAACAAAGACTGGCGGGCTCGTTTTCTAAAACCAGTGAGCAGCAGTCGTCAAAGACTCCCAACTATGCATGCATCCTCTGGACTACGCAATAGGAAACCCAAACAACCGTATCTCGGCGAACCTCAAAACTAGGTGTGGCCGGCCGTGGCCCGCCATCGCCAGCTTGAGTCAGCGTAACCTACAGACACGCCGCCGGTGCTTATGTTCGCGGGTCCCCTGAGTTTTCTGCGACTCGAATTGAAGCGATATCGTATCCGTCGAAAGATGGACGTTTCTCTCGCTGACGTCAGTATTGGCTCCGAAAGCGCACAGTCGGGCTTCAGAACGGGAGGCATGCAGACAGGTGGTCGAAAAGTGTAGGAGGCCCTGAAAATTGCTCGTCAAGTGACTGAATGATGCGACCGAGGTGAGATGGGGCAGGGAGAGGACTTCGCTGCGACGCCCATCCCGATCCCGTCTCCGTTCTACCCCGCTAATCTAGGAGCTCCAAGTAGTTATCTCAACACGCCAAAATGCACTCTGTTGCTTGTCTCATCTGTATAACTAGATTGCAGAGACCGACTTATCACCCCGGCCATCTCGCCATGATATGTTCCTCGGCACTGGCCGCAAAAAAGCAGTTGTTATAATGATTCGGTCGAGAGCCGGAATATTGTGCCGAGTTGCGCGGCCAAGACCCCGTCTTTCACATTCAGACAGGTATATGACTGCAGGACGGTCTCGCGCCTCGTTCTGCGTCAAATCAACGGAGTGCGGGCGGCAACGGATGGCTGCGGTTCGGGTAGATCGACCGGGCCGAAACACTGGCAAGGCCGCTTCTCCAGAACATGATCTACCAGCTTATTTTGCGCGCCGATACTACCACCAACGAACTGGCCAAGAAGTCCAGGGGGCACTGTATACGCTCCTCGAACTGCATGCTCCTACCACCAATGTGCAGGAGACTTTGGGCCTCACCCCATATTCGCTCTCCCATACGAATATGGGCAATGCATGTCACTCTCCATAGAAGGCCTCAATGGTTGTAGACGGTATCTGGTCCGACTTCCTGCCTTTAGAGGAAGATCGAGTAGAGGTCCGGCACGTGGACCAGCACTTTTCAGGATCCTCGAGCACGCATCGGAAGACGGGCTCCACGACACTCGTTGTTGGTAGGATGGGACAGGGTAGAGGGCTCCGGCCGAGTGGGCTGGCTCCGTGCAGCTCCCGGGCCCGGCCTTGACAGAGGGCAGTCGGAGACTTAAAGCCCGGCACCGGAGCACTCGGTGGCCCTGTAGGCATCGTATTGCAGAACCATGAGCTACAGGAACAATGAATGTGGTGGGACAACCGAGGTAGAAGCGGAGGGAAAATGGTGTCCCAGCCAAAGCACCTCGGCCGAATCACCGGACCACACCGATGTCTGAAAGAGTTCGTCGCGGCATTTGTAAACACGCTATGCCCCGGGAGCTTCCCCCGGGAGTTTCTCGGGCTTCGAGATACGTCTTGCATCATCCGGGGCTTTTCGACGATGGCGGATAAAAGGGCACGCAGATCGATCAGAACCTCCTGTCTGGGGGATGGATGTTACGTCGTCCACTCGGGTCGTGAAAAGCGACGGCCCGCCCAGGATCTGCTCGACCAGGAGCGTGCTTTGTGGCTTGATACCTGTCGATTCTGCGATATTGCCTCTGCCGACGCATCTCCCGCTGGTTATGCGCGGCATCTCCTACCAAACGTCCCATCATCCAAGTGGTATTAGCTTGTGACTCTGTCTTGGAAATAGTTTCCCGCGGCGGCGACGACTACTAACCCAGACTGTGTACTGTTCCGAAGATTGCTTTCGCAGGTTCTGGGATGCCCCGCGAGATGTTGATGACGAGACACCTTTCCCCGCAACCAATATTCTGTCTATGAGGCTGAAGATGTCCTGCTTGATGCTGTCCGTTTGAGGGGTATTTTAACGCCCTGGTACGGATTCTGGTCGAGCTGCATACCTCGATCGATAACCTGGCTGACAAAGTAGCTTGTCAGGGCCTAATCATGATGTTTTACCTAGTCATGGCTGCCGGTCGTAAAATAATAGGACAAAACAAACAGCCTTGATGGAAGAATCTCGGGGCCATCTGTAGTTTCGGGCCCGAAGCCTCCGTCTAGTCTGCTTGCTTACCCTCGCTCACCGCGAAGCTGACGCTGCCAGGACGGGGACCGGCCGCCTCCTCAATTTATGGAACGGTTCGCTCCCGCCCTTACTCCGATCCTTGGCCGCCGCCGCCGGCGGTAGGAGTACCGCATTCGACCTCGCCGATGGCCCGGACTGGAGACGCACGGCCGCTCACATTGTCTGGGCTTTCAACGACGACGACAATGAAGTTCGCATCGAGGTAGTGCGCGCCGTCTTGGTTCCGAGCACGAGGGACAAGGCGATGGCGCTGTGTGCCGAAGCTGCTTCGCCGTTGTGGACGAGATTGGGCTGCCCAAGTCGAGGCTACCGCTGACCATGCGCTGTGTGTTTTCCCTTTGCCGGCGAGCAAATCTTGCCACGCGCATCCTCGTGAGCCCTGGTCTCGAGACATGCAGAAACAGCCGTGCCAACTCCTTCTTCATTCGGCCGGCTTATAACCAGGTCGGGCGTGATTTAATCAGACAAGGTGGGATGTAGGAGCAGTCAATCAGAGAGGGTTGGTGCGCTCCATGGACGCGTTGGGACATGTGAGTCAATGAAGCTGCCGAGAGTCCGGACGGACAGTCATCGTCGTTACTCAAAGAGTACTATTTATTCATTTCGTCTCTCCTCACATCGATGGAGAGATAAACAACCCGTCTCCCACACGAACATGCCCCCCTCGTCCGCACCGCATACTGTCTAGTGGCAGCGGCCCAGACCCAAGCAAGCCCGGCAGCGCATCGCCACTACTCGGAGGTTGAGCCTCATGCCTGGCCCGACTGATTGTGAGATGTCTACAGGCTGACATCTCGGAGCGTACTGAGAGGCCCCGGGACGTCGTTACCCCTTCATTGCGCGGCAAGCACTTCTGTTTGGCCCTCTTATATATCACGCCGAGGGACAGCAGTGGGATCTGGTCGGATGACGGCACCGTGGCTCTAGTTGTGCGCTGCGTCTCGCTTTCCGCCGCCATCCGACAAGGGAGCAACGGTCCCGTCGGCATCGTGGGACATCTGCGCTGGCGGCAGGGTTAAGGCCGGTAGGGCCCAGGACGGCCTTGTCGTCACCTCGCCAATAAGGGGGCGTATCTAAGCGCGGCGCAGACTCCGGGGCCAAGGTAACGCAGTTACTTCTCATGTCACCGTCCTACTCGATATTGAATCTGCCGTCCTTCACGGTTTTCTAGGACCAACTTAATCTACACACCGTCGGACCTCCACCAGGCCTAGTAGAAAGGCTCGAGCAAGGCAGTTTATTAATAGTAAAATATCAAAAATAAGACAATAACTGATCTTAAAACCAAGACGATTTAAAAGAGTGTATAGAAGTTCAGGGAGGTGGGCTAGGTGATAAGTGTTTCTTTTGCGAGGCGGCGCTGGCTTCAAGAGAGAATTTGGCAGGGCGTCAAAATTGTTGCCACCACTATTGGACGCGTACAGGCGGTCGCGAAGGTCTATGGTCAGATTTTGATGTGGCTGCGGCCACTAGACTCAGACGAGAAGTAAAAGTTGACGAGCAGAGGCGAGGAGGAAATATACCGACGGCAGGATGAAAAGGAGTCGAGTAGACTGGCCAGGCGCTTGTGGCGTTATTATAGCCCCAGCGAGGATGGCCGGAAGCCGGCAGCGATTGTGCTTAATGATGTTGAGCGGTGGTGAGGAAGTCCACGTTGGCTGGTCTCAAACGTGCAGTAGGGTCTCTTGGATTGTGTCTTGTACTGTCTCTAGGACCGTTAGTACGGTCAAATTCGCCTTTGTCGGCGGCTAGAGCCCGGCCGGCGGTAGAGACAGGACTGGACTGGACCGAGACTGACTGAACGGGGCACTCATCACGGGTCAGTCCCGTTGATCGCCATCTCTGCGAGTGTAAACAGAAACAAAAAACAAAAGAGAATCTCGTCCACGCACACCGCCGATCTGAGCCTCGGTTACTAGCGTCATGCCTTTGCGCAATGAAAGGTCTGTCACGGGGGTGAAATCGCCTTGCCAGACTGACAGTTCGCTCTTCGCCCGCCTCCAACATCCTCAGCAAATATGTCTCTGCCGTTGCTAACTTCTGTATAGTGACCCCACGGGAGTCGACGATCTATGAATTATAGGTTAACGGCAGACGCCTTCTCGGCTAATGTTTGATCCCTACCTCGTTCTACTAGAGAAGGGAAGAGACGTGTTCAAGCCCGCTTGGACATATTGATATCTACATGTGGCTCCCGAGTCTGGACGAGAACACTGACGTTCTTCTACTGCCGACTCTCAGCTCATTATGATAGTGTGAACATGCCTTCTCTTTAGTATCTGTGACCTTCTGCGACAAATAGGCAATCTTTCACGGGCTTGTGTAATACGGCGAAGTGTTGTTCGAAGTTGCGCGCCCGTACGTGACGAGGAGAAACTCGGAGTTGGAGGACGGATGGCGCGCATGGCGGGCGAGACGGGATGAAAGACGCATCATCAAGCTGGCCGCTGGTATACGAAGTGCCAACCAGTCGTGAAGAGTATCAGAAAGCTCGCGAGGCGGTCGCCTGTTGACTCTGAAGGTCGTAAGGGCCTGATTTGCCATCCAAGTCTCGCGTCGCAGCGTGCGGCGGTCATGTCACATGAGTCTGTCGGCCAAGGACGGTCGTAATTTGGGGGGCGCGTTGCTGCGCGTTGCTGCGCGTTGCTGCGCGGCGACGACATGGTCGGGGGTTAATGCGCTTTCGGGGCAATATGGCGGAGCAAGCAGGGATCGCGTCGCGAAATGGAGACTTTGCAAGCAACCGCCGAGTCCTAGTCAGGAAAATGCCAAGATAGGAAACGCGCTAGAAGATGATTGCAAATGGGTAATGTCCCGGCGACGACGGCTGTTTGTTGAAGGTGGAAACACGGGGTAGGACATTGATGTTGATCGCGGTCTTGATTATGGCCACATCGACATTGACAAGGAAGCTAGGGGAAACGGCGGAGAGTGTTGTAAAGGGTCAGTCAAAGTGTTGCAAACCTTTTCGTCTGGGACTTAACAGGGCCGTAGTCTGAAGAGTAGATGACATGTCGCAAACAACTAGGTCCAATCAGAGAGCTATTCACAATTCTATCAAGGCACAATATCGAGGTCGAGAGTGATGGACCTAACGCCGACGAGGGGTAAGAGAAGGTCAGAGAAAGCGGGATGAACGACATTCCGAATAAGAAGTCGGAGCGACGGGCTCTGAATGCAGTGGGACGCCCAAGCACGATCATACCAGATCAGGAGATTATAGGGGGCGACGATCGCGCGCCCATCAGTTGGGAGGAGACGAGGTCAAAGTGTCAGCGATCCAGTAGTCGTGGGATAGATCTCGAGCGATTGCATTTATTCATTTATTGTCGTCATGCCCAGCGTCGTCTTTTGTGGATGACAATTAGACCTCGCTCCCATCCAGGTGATCCTGGGAGCAAGGCAGGGAAAAGAGCAACAGCAAGCATCCCAGCAAGCATCTCAACAGGCAACCGTGGCGTCGACAGCTCAGCTCGAGAAACGGCGCGCGTTGTGCTCACGGCTTGCGATGTTGGGCACCGGGCAGCCAACGTGACGACGAATTGCGACGAGTTGAGTCCTCGGAGGCGAGGCAGCCTGACGAGATGTAAACAACTGCCGGGCTGTCATTAATATCAGACAGATCGCAGCGAGAGTTTTCAACAGCTCGTCCGAACTTCCGGGGTCTGCTCTTCAACAGGGCTACTCCTTGCGGTCTAGGTCAGACAGAGGTAACGGGGATTCCCACAAAAGACTCTAGGCAAGGACCGGACCACATTGCTTTCCCAAGCGACCGTCCAGACTTACACACCAAGTAACTCGGTAAGTCCCGGTATCAACGGCAAGTTGGCACCTGGTAGAACGGGGAATTGGCCCGGAAACAGGATTGACCGCTGGATTAGATTGGCTGAGATGGGTATGGCTAGCGAGTAAGAGGGCGTCTCGGAGGATGATTTTGACGGTTGTCACCTACATCACGTCGCACAATGTCAGCTCATGCTTCCTCGCATTCAACGCCAGCTAGCCACCGGAAGGGGCAAAGATACCGCAGCTTAGCGGTGGCTGTGTCGGCCATCTCGGCTGGGACCGTACCAATACCATTTTTGGGCCGTATCAACAACCGCACTCCCCAGTAAGCCAACACCACCAACATCAGCTGGTTCTCTCGATTTGGCGTGTCGTGAAACCCACGTGTTTAGCCAAACAGTCGTCGCGCAGATCGAGACGCTGAATATTCCAAACACCGGGTCCGAAGGGGAGACAGTAGGCCGTAACAAGTCTGCAGATTCTATTCTCCACCTGTAGCCCGAGTGTAGAATCTGCCTAGATGTCGACGACGAATTGGATAAGGTAGCCCGCCCATCTCCTGTTGCCGGGGACTTTTTGTTGCATAGCCTCAAGAGCGCAACAGGGGCAATCTGTGGCATTGCGCTCATGCCGGTGTAGATGCTGGCTGTGCCCAGCTTGGTTTCGTGGATTGTCGTTGCGAGTGCGACGGTTGTATTCGTACGAGTAGACTGCGGGTTCTGTCCAGCTCATCGGTGATGTGGCTGATGCTGATGCTGATGGCTCGACCGAAGCATCAAGCTTTGGAGGCAGGTTCGTATCCCGACTCATGGCTAGCAGCACCTGTTCCTGTTTGCTTTTGACGAGAAGACGTGTTTTGGGTGTTGGTGATGACCGATAACCCGGGACCCACCCCACTCACTGAGCAGATATCCACGATTGCATGGGTTCGCGCCCGCCTCGCCGCCTGTTGGGGACTCGGTGTGATTGAGGACATGCGTAATGCAGCAAGCAAACAGGAGCAAGGAAGCAAGCCAGCCATTGTTATTAAACTGTCGTGTTCATGTGTGTTTGCGTCCAGGGTCTCCGCTGCGCCACCAACACAGTTTCAATGCTTCCAACCAACAGGGTATCCAGACACCTTGACGGATTTTCATTGGCGCCCTCGACCGCGCCCCACCCACCAGACCCGCCGCATTGGCTCGCAAGTGTCACCGGAGCTTGATCATTGGTCCTGATTCTGCTTAGGTAAGCACCCGAGGGCGCAGTGCCTTAGGTACCTACCTTACCTTATCTTGATGGTCTGTGGGTCTCTTGGTCGAGCCTCTGATCGAGCCTGTGGCTTGTCGCAATCATTTGCTCTGCATTTCTCTCTCACGGCCTCGCCCAACTCGTTCGCTACCGCATTGAACTCACGCTCCTGCAGCCCCGATGCCGAACTGCAATCGGATATCTGAATTCACAACGCGAACCCTGCCGGTTCAAACGCCGGAGCTACAACGGCCGCGACGCACGGCACTTGGTACTTCCCCGGCAGTCCACGTGGTATGGGCAGTTCCTTCCGCAGTGGCGGTACGCCCTGCCTCGCGCACCAACATCCCGCCCGCGTGGAACGGCGGTCTTGGTGCATCCAAGGTTGCAGGCGGCTCGATTGCCGCAGAACGTCAGACGCGTGTTGGTGGCTGTAAACCCATGCCCAGGTTTTCGCACTGCATGGACTGTTGTGGCGGTGGCCCTGCGTGGGGACAGGTGGCGATGGCCTCACTTTCATCCCAAAGGGGCAAGCCGGGCGGATCTCCTGCCTGCTGCGGCGTTCGTTCCATCCACACCCTCCCCGACGCACCCAACAATGCAAGAGGAAGTCGCACATTCTGCACCTGCATTGCAACCACACGTGCCTTGCCCGTCCCCCATTTCTGCTCGTTCCGAACCTCCCCAAACAACGGCGTTGGCTTGTCATGGTTGCCGACGCCGCTGAGCTGACACCGTCATCACCGCCGTCATCCAGGCCATCGTTGCCGCTGTCACCGACTACACCGCATCGCGCAAACAGATCACACCATTACGTGCTTCGTCCACGAAGCCACGCTCGGCTCGCTCATCGACGTCGCGTACTTTTCGGTGCCGCCTACCCCTGCCCTAGTCGACACAATCGCCAACTACCTGGATAGCGACCTGTCGCTCCTAAGAGATGGAGAAAGCTGCTCCAAGTTGGCCAAGGCGTCATTGGTCTAGGACGTCCGCTGTTCTTTCTCCTCGACGCCGCAGACATCGGTCGTCCATTCTTCAAGCACCTGAAAGCCTTGTCCGACATTTGCCCCGACAAGCCCACGTCCAGCGCTCCCAAGCCCTTTCCCGAGCCTCGAGCATCGCCAAGCTCGCCGTCCGCTCGCCAGCATAACGAGTTCTGACAAAATCGGTTTCTTCCCTGGGCAATACGACATCTGCAAGGTGACTGGACCCCCCATCCTTGCCCACACCCGCCGCGCCTTGCTAATGCGTCATGTCCAAGCAGGAGTCCTACTTTGCCAACGACGAGCCCAGTTGCGTGTCTCTGTTGTCGTCGCACGCTCAAGAAAATAAAAGAAGAGCAGAGTCTGCTGCCGAGCCGCTGAATGCTGTCCGCGGTGCCCTTGTTCGGTATCGCCCTTTCTGCTTCAACACCGAGCATTCTATTCTCTTTGCGAATCCCGCTAACTGTCCTCTCGGAAACATCAACGACGCTCTCATGAGCCACGCTGCCCACGGTGGAGATTCTGCATTCACTGACAGCCTTCAAACAAAATCTCTCGTTCCTCGATACCATTATCAACAACGGAACAATCGAAAGAGGCTTACGCTTGGCGAACGACCATCCGGCGAGGACCATGTCCCCGGAGCAACCCTCGCCTCGGCCTGCCGGCTGTCGGAAGGAGTCGTTTCGGCAACTGTGAAGGGCCTCTGAGCTGCTTCCGCTCAAAATCGCAGCCGATGCGCCGCGACTCCCGGCCGTCATCGTCTCACGCGCTGGTGGCTCTCCGCGAGGGTCACTCCCGGGACCCCGGCGAATGTACTACCTTCAACATCCGGCCGCCAATAGACCTTGGCATCCTGCATGTCAAGGTTGCGGCTATGCCATGTCGATAGATGTGTGAGTGTCTGACATCGAGCACGCATGTGAGGGACTGGACCAGGCGATCAGAAACCTCGGTGCACAGCGGGCTAGTGTGATTGGATCCGGACGCGTCACGAGAAGCATCACCCATGTCACGGTGAGAGATGCCAGGAGAATCATAGCAAAACTTTGGACGGCCGCCAGGGAAGCGCAAGATACAGCTCTCGGGGGCGATCTGGGACAAAACCCGCCGACAGACCACAGCGGCCAAGAATCACATTAAGGTGGCCCTCACTCACCAACATGCAAAACGCGGTGCACAAGCTCGGAGAGCGTAAAACTTGAGAGGCAGAAGCCATGCGCACGAGCGAGAAGGGACTGGCTACGATGGACGAAGAATTGGCGTCTGGTCGATGCTGAATTGAACATGTTGAGCGAGGCGCTGGGTGCAGCATTCTGGGATGGCTAACAGATTTCTGGTCTGATGTGGTTCCTACGTGGATACATCAGCCCCTGTTTACAGCTGAGCCGTCCTCGGTGCATTCCGTTGATGCGACCGTGTAATCATAACGCGGCCACATGGATTCATGCGAGCATACCCTCCGCGCCAGCCAGGAAAGAGGCGTCGGGGTCCCCGAAGTTCCGCTCCAGGCGCCGCAGCAGCTCCTCCTCGCCGTCCGTAAGGTCCCCCTCGTGCAAGTCCACACCGTCGGCGTCGACCACAGGCGGCCCCCGTACGGTGCCGTCCCGGGCGGCGTCCCTTGCGCGGGCCTCGGCGAGAATGAGGCGGCGGAGGCTGCGCGAGACGGTCTGTGCCAGGGCGTCGATCTGGCTCCTCGCGGCGTCGACAAGATCGGCCTGGGAGTTCAGCGGCGGCAGCAGGCGGTGCGTCACGAGCGCTCGATGGGATGCACGCACAAGAAGGCGCCCATCGTCGGTGACGGCCAGCGACGGCGCGTCTTGGAAGGAAACGGCAAGCCAGCCCCCCCGGCCCGGGCGGAGCTTACGGAGTCTGGAGCGCAGGAGCTCTGTGCGGGCGCAGAGGGACCGGCTCGTAGCGACGGCCTCGACGGCGGCAAGCTCGTGCGGGAGGATGGACGAGACGCGGAGGTCGGCGAGGCGGCCGGCCAACACCTGCACGGTGGCAATGGCGGCGGTGGCGGCGGCGGACGCGGACGCGGACGGCTGTTTGCGGTTGCCGGGGAAGTACCTGGACCACAGGGACGGCGGCGACAGGTCGGGTTTCTCGCGAGGTGCAGCCGTGGACGGGTGCCAGAGGCCGCGCGACGTCACCAGGGCGAGCAGGTGGTCGATGTCAGCGGCGACGGCGGTGATTTGCACGGCGAGGGCCATCAGCAGCGGCGCGCCGTCACGGCCGTCACCGGAGTCGTCGAGCGGGTCTGAAGCACCAAGGGCGACGTCGGATGGCGGCAGCAGCGCGTTCTGCTGCCGCCAGAGACGGCGCCACTCCTCGAGGAAATCGACCAGGTGCTGCACACCGGCAGTGGGCGGACGGGCAAGGGCCGGCAGCTCGCAGACGGGGTGCTTCTGACGGCTGCCGCCGCCGCCGCCGGCGACCGGCAAACGACAGCCGCGGAAGAAGGCGCAGTATTCGCCGCCGAGCTGCCGCAGCAGGGTGTCGTTGTAGGTGTTGAGGACCGACGCGAGGATGGGGGAGTCTTCTCCGGCGACGGTCAGCGCGCCCGCCGGCGACGCGGAGAGGCGGCGGCGGGAGGGATCGAAGGTGTCGGGCGACGAGAAGAAGACGGCCGCGCGGTCGTCATCGTCATTGTGGCGGTGAGCAGCGGCACCGCGCAGGCGGTCGCGGGTCCATCGCAGAGAGTCGGCGACGGCGGGGATCCAGCGCAGGCCGGCCTTGAGCTCGAGGTCGACCTGCCAGGTGGACGAGACGGCGGCAGAGGAGGTGATCAGGTCGGAGATGATGCGGCGCTCGGGGCGCTCGTGGTTGTCGAGGGGGTCGTCGGCGGGCGAGGCGTGGACCATGGCGGAGACGAGGGCGCGGGCGAGCACGACGGCCTCGCGGAGCGGCTCGGCCTTGCTGAAGTGGCGGACGAGGTCGGCATCAGAGACGGCATCGTCGTAGAAGGACAGCCCCGCGGGGCGGCCGAGGGCGAGCAGGGTCTGGGGGACGGCGGCCCAGGCGCTGGCGATGGGCAGCAGCTCGTCCAGGAGCGGGATGGCGGCGGCCGTGTGGTTGACGGTGGCAAAGACGGCGTCGGCGTCGGGGAGTTGCTCGGGTTGCCGGGGTGTCAACAGCAAGGAAGGCGGGGGCCACGCGAACGGCGGAGCGGCGCCGGTCAGGGCGACAGCAGCAGCAACAACGACAAGAACAACGCAAGAGACGACGACGACGGGCCAACGGGGGAGGGCATGGCGGTGTTGTTGTTGTTGTTGTTGTTGTTGGAGGTGGCGACTCGACGGGCCAATGTCGACGGGATCACACTCGACGATGTAGTACGGCGGGTCGGGCGTGGGCAGGACGGGAGGGGTCGGGTAGAGGACGGCGCGGTCGCGGCGGTCAAAGTGGAGGGACAGCGGGCGGTCGGGGTCGGGGTCGAAGGAGGAGTGGAAGCAGAGCTCAAGGGGCTGCAGGGCGAGCGCGTGTGCGTGTGCGTGTGCGTGTGCGTGTGCGTGTGCGTCTGGGCTGGGTGCAGCGGCGCAGAGGGGGGAAGTTGGGAGGTGGAGGCGGACGCTGAAGCGCAGCGCGTTGAAGTGGTCGGGGTGGCTTTGGTGCGCCGGCGATGACAACGGCGGTGACGGGGACGGGGACGGGATCGGGATTGGTGTTGGCGACGGCGTCGGAGCTGGCGATGACGGGGGTGGAGACCGCCTCTGGGGCCGGCGGTCGCAGAGCGGAACGGATCCGCCGAGGACGGGGGCCGGAATGCGGGCGGGGTCGGAGGCCATAGTCACGGTAGGTGCCTTACTCGACAGACAATGTCAATCAGGACAACATGCAACATGTAACATGCAGAAGAGAAAAGACGTTGGGCGGCGTGAGAACACGTGCACGGCATTTTGACACTCTGTCGATGCAGCTGCCCCCCCTGTGTGGTCGGCTTTTCGACAATGCGAACGGCTTGCGTAGTACATATTGTGCCGCCACTCGCGGATGGGTGTGGCTGGACACAAACAGCGACACTCCACGTGTGGCTGTGGCTTTGCTAAGTACCTAGGTACCTTGGTGTGGCTGGGCCCCTGGTCCCTACTGCTGCCGGCCAATTGCATCTGTTCAAGGGTCACTTTTTGACCCCCAGGTGCACCCAAACCCAAGTGCCTGCTGAGACAGACACGGATACGCGACAGACACTGTGGGTGATCAGGCCACAGCGCCGGACACGCCCGCCAGCTGGCCCGGGCATTCGAGTCTTGCTTCTTTTCTCTCTCTCTCCTCCTTTCCCTTTTTCCCCCCCCCCTTTTTTTTTTTTTTTTTTTTTTTTTTTTCATGGGGTGGCCTCCTTTTTTTGAGTCTCCGCCCACACCAGGTCCCGTCCTCAATAGCGTAATTAATGCATGAAGTGTGCATGTGACACACCGCATGCATATAACGAGACGGCCCCGGTTAAATGCACGACGCGTGCATGTCGCGATCCAGACGCGACGCGACGCGACGCGACGCAATGCAACTCAATCCAGAACAACCACCACTACCACTACCAAACACACCTCCCTTCCTTGCTCCAAGACACCAGCCGCGGCACCACGCCCCCCTCCCGACCGACCCGCAATCCATCCGACACACCCGTTGGAGCTGCCGAGTGGCTGGCCAGACCACCCAGCGCCGCACAAGGTATGTCCGGACAGAAGAAGACGCGAGGGACGAAACACGGTGAGCGTCGTGTCGTGGTGATGATGCCGTCCGCGGAGAAGGGGTATCCAGTGGTACCGGTGCCAGTCGCGCCGGAGGAGCAGTGCTCGACCCCGTCTCGCGACACTGCCGTCTGTTGCGGTTGCATGGCGATGCTGTCATGCCAGAGGAGCTTTGCTCAACCCGGGAACGATGACGCCTCGCCGTGTGTTGCGTCGTGTGGTGTGGGCGGCGTCGTCATGCCAGGAGAACCAGTTGCTGAGCCGTCTGGCCCGTCGCAGCTCGCAAGCGTGTCATGGACGGGCTTGTCCCGTCGGCAAAGCCGCCGACCGAGATTGCCGGGCGTCGCTCAGCCGCGACCGCGGCTGTACTTCGGCGCCGGTGTTTCTTGTTGTCTTGTTGTTTGCTGCTCTCCAGCCAGTTCTGATCCTGATGTCTGTGGTCAGCACGAGAACGCAGACTTGACAAGTGACCCGTCGCATATGAGCACTCACCTTGGCGTGGAGAGACTGATGCCTGCTCCTCTTTTCCCCTTGGCGAGGACAGAGCATGTTGCGTGTCGTCTGATAGGACCATGTCTTGTGACGATTCAATCGGCTTTGGTTGTTTCTTGTGGCGGTTTGGATTTGGTTGTTTCTTTTTGTTGTTCTCCGTGCTGTTGACAGACCGCGAGCTACGTCGCCAACATCAGACAGAGGCATCCATCACAGGGTAAGCCGGCAGCGACGCAGCGACCGAGGAGGACAGATGTCCAGATTGGGCAACGGTAACAGGAGAGGCCGGGTATTATGACGCCCCACGGCTACGCCGCCATTCCGAGCCGAGCTGAGCCGTGCCATTCCATGCAAACGCCATTGCCACCGAACGTCCACCGCCAGTCCCAAAATGTCAGACACGCCGCCATCGCCTCTCGTTACCGCCGCTCGTCACGACGCCGCCAGCCGCGAGCCGTTCGCACCAGGGCAGCGGTGCCATGGCGGCGGCGGCGGCGGCGGCGGCGGCGGTGGTGGTGGTGGTGGTGAACTGCATTGCGTGACGAACCATGGAATCGTGCATGAACTGGCTGTACGTGTGTGTACGGGCTACACACCGCCGCGGCTAGATAGATTCCCTTGCCATGGGACAGGCGACATGGACACGAGGCATGGCCGTTGTGGCTGGACACAAGCTGACGTTCTTAGACCTATCTCTCCAGACATATGCCAACTTTCTCAGACCTGAGCTGACGTTCTTAGACCCGTGTCTCGTTCTATGGAACCGCCAACACCCGTCCACGTACGCCAACCTACTGCCCGGCACTCGCGCCCCGATCTCCCACGAGCATGTCAAACACGCCGTGGTACCGCCACCTGCTCAACCCCTGGCCCTCCACGAGGTTCCTCATCTGCGTCCATGCGTCGTCCTTGCGCAGCATGACGTCCGCCAACGCCCGCTGGTGCTGCGCCCGTTTGTCGCTGTCCGGGTCCACGATGCGTGCAAGCCGCAGCCGCCGCTCCTCCGTGGCCAGGCGCACGATGGTCGTGCGCAGTCGGATGAGCTCGGCCATGTCGTCCGTCTGGGCTGATGCCCGTCGACTGTCACTGTTCTGGTTCTGGTTCTGGTTCTGGTTCTGGTTCCGGTTCCGGTTCCGTTCCCGATTCTGGTCCTCATCCCCGTCCCGGTTCTCGTTTTCGTTCCGTTCCCGATTCTCATCTCGGCTGTCATCTCGGCTGCCATCTCGCCTGCCATCTCGCCTGCCATCTCGCCTGCCATCCTCCTGCTGGCCGTCGGACCCCCTGAGCACCGAGTCCGCGCCCAGCGTGTAGCTCTGGATCAGATCCGCGCCCCACTGGAATGACTCCTCTCCAGTGTCGTGGTCGATGCTGTGGGCGATCTTGCCGTCCTTGACCCAGCACTCCATCTGGTACTGGAAATGGGTGAGCATGCGGTTCTTGATCCCGGCCCACTGCATGGGCGTGATGAGGGCCGTGTCGAGCCCCAAGGCGTCTTTGGCCAGGCCGCGGAGGGCCTCGTCTGTACATCCTGTGCAGCTCGCCCGATCGGCGCCGGACAGCGACTCGGGCGAGTGCGCGTGGCGCGCCAGGAAGCCGCGGAAGGCGAGCTTGTCCTCGAGCGACCAGTGTATCCGCTTCCTGCGCGGCCTCTTTGCCTTGGGGCCCTGCGCGGGGGCCCAGGCGAGCGTCGCAAGGGCATGGCCGCGCCACGTCGTGAGGGAGGCCGGCTGTTGCATCTCGTCTGAGGATGATGGCAAGCTGACGATGGCACGCTGGACGAGGCGGAGATTGAGGCGAGATGAACGGCAAGACGGGGCGACTTGCCGAGGCCGCACCTCGACACGATACGACACGGGCGGGACGGCGAGAAGAGAAGCTTCACGACAGCACGGCGATGGGAAAGCAGAGGTGGGCGAGGAGACGAACCGCTGGCTCATCTTTTCTCCGCGCCCGAGCCGTTTGCCCTGACCGCGGGGTTGAACAGCAAACAAACGTCGCTGGCCGTCCTGTTTGACTGGAGGAGTGCCTCCTGGTGAGGCGGCGGCATAAACATTTGGTCGCTCTTCGTCCGTTTGCTTCGCTGGTGCGTCTCCGTCATTCTCACTCTCTCACTCTCACTCTCGCCGTTAACCTTATCTTCGTACCCATCGCCAGCGCCAACATCCAGGCTCGGATTAGGTCGGATCTCCGTCCCCCCTCTGCGTTCCTCCTGCCCATACCTCCCCCGTCCACATCACCCCTCTGCATCACCCCTCCGCACCACGCCGTCGCATCACGCCGTCGCCATGGCTCCGGCCAAGCTGCCGCCACTCATCACCCCACAATCCCATGAGGTCCTCCGGGGCCTGGTTGCTGGCGACGCAGACGCCCAGGAGACTCCTCTGTCCCCCGGCTCCGACGAGGCCATGCGCTTCATCACCAATAGTGGAGACTGGGACGCACTGCCCGAGCGGATCCAGTATCGTGTCTACGAGATCAAGAAGTTCTACCCGTCGCTGTTCGCCAGAAGTCGAGCCACGTCGGTCAGAGCCACGTCGGTGTCCAACATCAGCAACCTGGACGCGTGGCCACAGACGCCCAGCCGACTGCCGCAGGACCAGCTTCTCCGGCGCCAGGCCGCCACCTGGGGGCCCTCCGTCTCATTTCAAGACTCGGCCCCGTATTCCACCGCTCATCACGCTGCCTCCGGGGCCGGTCCGTCTCGGTTGTGGCCGGCAACCAACGAGACCGCCGCCGCAGGCCCTTCGCGTCATGGCATACACATGCCAACCACTCCGCCGTCGCAGCAGACGCCGCGGCTTCCCTCTTCCCGTAGGTGTCTCATCATAAGACTAATGCATCTTCACTTGGCAAGTCAACATGATGAATTCTGACGTTTTCCGTCCCGTCCAGCTCGAACCTACATGCCCTCTCCTTTCGAGTCTCCCGACATCAACGTCCCCGGCCCGTGGTCGTCTGTTCCCGCCACCGAACCAGCCGTCCGTCAGCTTGGCAGGCTGGCCGACCCGTTTTCGCACCTCTCCGTCGCTCAACCTACCCTCCCTCGGCAGCAACCCGACCCGGACGGCGGCCCGGCTCCCAAGCTAACCAACCCCTTTACGAACCCAACGCCCGCCGCCTGCGTGCAAACCAACTCTCTCCTGAGCCTCGGGCCCTCCCTCTCGCAGCCCGTGCCCAACCTCCCGGCCGCTGCTGTGTCCGGCCTCGCCGCGCAGCAGCAGGCCGCGGCCGAAACCCTCGCGGCCGAGGTGGCTGCCGTCGAATCCGAACACGCCGACATGCTCGAGCAGTGGGCCCAGTACATGCACCACGCTGTCGAGGCCGAGGCCGAGCTCGTCCGGCTCGAGCGCCGCGCCACCACCCTCAAGGAAGGGCTGAAGAAGAAGAAATGGCGCTTTCGCTCCAAGAATAACCCCGACAAAGGCCAGGCGGCGGCCCCGGCGGGTGATGAGGGCCGCGACGTGACTGAAGTTGCCGAGTGACCATCTCCAGACCGGCGATGATCTTTCCAAAGTGTCCGATATTGTGGTCGGCACGTCCATACATACATAACCCTGCATACACAAGCCTGCGTAGACTGGGGGTAACTTCGACTCACCTCGACCGCAATAGAAAATCACTCGCGTTCCTCTTTGTTCCGGTGCCCGTCGTAGTACGACTCGGCCTTCTTGTGATGCCACTCGGCCAGCCCTTTGATGATCATCTTGTCGACCACGGCGAGCTCGACGGCCCGGTCGTCCAGGCGGCCCAGCGTCTGCTCCACGGAGCTGGCCTCGACTTCGAGCCACGCCTGTTCATTCTCCATGGCCCGGAGCCGGCCGAGCGCCCCACGCCGCGTGCGGCCCACCAGCTGGCCGAGGAGGGTGCCCGCGTTGGCCGTCTGCGCCAGCATGTCGCCGACCTCGGCGTACTGGGCGACCAGGGCCCGCGAGTCGCCGCTCAGTCCAATCTCGGCTGTTGACATCAAATGCAATCAAGCGTCAGCGAGGTCTCCTCCATCATCTTTTCAACCGGGCCCGGGCCTGCAGGCACTTACCCGCTTCAATGGCAAGCTGATCCCGTCTCGACGCGGCCAGCTCGCCGGCAGACGCGAGCTGGTGCTGGACTCCGCGCAGCTCCGCCTTCCACGGCAAGTCGCGGAGCCATTCGATGACGCCTGCGCGGTGGGCATTCGCACTGACGACGGTGTTTTGATACTCGAGGAGCCGTCGACGCGCCGTGTTCTCGGCCTCCGAGAACGGGCGCCATTCATTCGGGACCCAACTCCACGGTAACCGAGTATCCTGCCCGACACGCCGTTAGTCAAGCGTTGAAGGTCCAAGGGGGAAAAGGGAACTTTGCCTGTGTATCCGCCTCGGCCGGCCGAGACGTGATCTGGTCTTCCAGGATGGCGGCCTCGCGAGCCTCGCGCTGGAGCTGCCTGGCCATGTTCCGCTTCCATCGGCCGTTGTGCTCGACGAGCTGCCGCGAGGTGTCGCAGGCGCTGTTTGTGCTCGCTGGTGCGCCGGGGGACGTCTCTGCGCCGGCGGCGGTGGGCGACAGCATTCTCGTCAACTCAGCCGCCAGGGCCGGCGCCGTTGGGATGCCTCCGTAGCGCGACAGGGCGTCCAGCTTGGACAAGACGAAGTCGACGACGTGCTGGAAGGCCACGGCGCCGGGGTAGTAGTCGTGAATGTGGGCTCGAGACGCGTCGACGATGGGGTTTGGCTCTGGGGCTGTGAGGGGGGCGGGGAAGGCTTCGGGGGGAGATTGAAACCACGAGCGAGCCCAGTCCATGAGGCCTCCTCCTCCGGAGACGGAGATCGCCGGCGAGACGAGAGCAAGCCGCGATGGGAGAAGCTTTGAGAGGATGCCGAAGGACAGGGCGTGGATTTGAGAGACGAAGAACAAGACGGCAGTGTACAGAATGAAGACGACCACGGCGAGGAACATCACCACGGTGCCGCTGGGCGACAGGACCGCCCGGAAGAGAAGCCGCAGCGGTACGAGGATCACGGCGAGAATGCAGATAAGCCTGGCGGCTCGTCCTTCGGAGCAGCCGCCGTCGTCGTCATCGTCGGGTCGTCCTGCCGCCACGGGAGACAGGGCGATCTGCCTCCCGTCGAAGAAATTGTTGTGGATGGTTGTGTTGTTGTTGTTGCTGTTGTGGTTCGTGACGCTGGATACTTTGACTGCCGGGCTCGCTGCTTGCTGCAGAGGGGCTCGGAAGCGGTCGAGGCGGCGATCTGTGTTCCCGAGGCCGGAGGGTCGGGGCAGGACGAGAGCTGTGTTGGGTCTGGGTTGGATTTCGTCGGGAGTTGACATGACGATGGAAGCTTTGGCGTTGTTGCAACTTGGAGCCAGGGGGGAATCGCGTTGGGAAAGGAGGCTATGGGAAGCGACGAGTTTATGGCCGGCGTTGTGATCTTTCCGACCCTCAGTGCGAATGCCGGATTTATCAAGTCGTTCTTGTCTGCCCATCATCATCTCCCCCGGGACTTCCTTTCACCGCTTCCGTCTTCTGCTCGGCCCTGTGACGTTTTGGCCCCAACAACGTCCGACACCTCGGCCAGGGCGCAGAACAGAGTTGAAAGGTTTCAGCTTGAAACTGAGTGTCTCAGTAAGCAGCCACAGAGATGTGAGCTGTGAGTTCGAACGTTGGATGGAATCAGGCCTGGTGGCTGATACGATCCAACGAGTTCAACGCGCCTATATAGGGAGACGAGTTGCATCTTGTGACGACAGAATCGGAACCGCAACCTACGTCTTAAGAGAGATCGTCTCCGTGAGACACACTTCAAGTCGCGCGTTCGACTGCATTCGCAAGACGACGCGGAACAGCTGTGAACGCCATTCTCCACCATGAATCTTGTCTTCGACACCGTACGGCGCCTCGCCGTTTATCTCATCGGCGCTTGGCTCTCACTCCGCCCATGGAGAAGTAGTTCCACGCCAGCTCTGCACACCGCCGACCCTGTCCCCGGTGCTCCATCTCTAACGCCCAGCCCGGCCCTTCGTTTGCTCTGCGAGGCTCAGCACGACATCTCGACTTTCCACTCCGAAACGAACCTTCTCAGCCCCACGCTGACGGACTTTCTCGGCATCGACGTGCGCAAAGCTCCGTACCACTTGCCCGACGACCCCCACCGTCACGTCTTGCTGGTTGCACAGAGGGATGAGATCCTCCGGTGCTGGACCGTCCTGGTCGAGGGGCTTGGGCCTCACCCCAGCCCCGACATTGCCGATCACGAAAAAGGACGGATGGATGCGCTTACGGGGCGTCTCATGTCAACGGCGAACCGCGTGGCCGTGACGCTGCTGGATGACGAGGCGCGGATCCTGTATCTGTATGAGCTGCTCCCAAAAATTCAAAAGGCCGGTGCTCAGTTTGAGGACAAGACGGGGGCACAATGGAGGCAGAGGGGAAACTCCAGGAAGTGGCCCACGAGCCTGAGTAAGGACCAGGCCGCGATGGGAAGGTCAAGAGCGATGGCGAAGTGGATGGAGGAGGCGTGTGTCTCGGCTGGCATGTGGTCTGGGAGGGAGTGAGTGAGTGTTGAGAAGTGATAATGGCGTCGGACTGTCGCCCTGTGCGTGGATACAAGGGCTCTGTCGGGGTCATGCTGGATGCTTGGGGATGGTTTTTTGAGCTTTCTGCTACCCATGGAGTTGCGCTTTGTTTACGTTGAGGAGTCCTAGTCGTTGCTCCAAACACATGAAAGAGACACATTCAAATTAGATGGCCGTATTCTTTGAGGCGGCCTGTTTCAAGACTGCACAAGTCATTTCTTACAAAACCCAGTCACTTCTACGAAGTGAAGTGCAACAAGACCGCAGCAACCCCATAGGAGAACAAAGTGATGTCAAGTTTATGACCTGTCATAATCGTCGCTTTCTTACCTTTCAGAACTGCACCGCCCTGTGTCCATTGCCCCCCAGCCTTGGAAATAATCAGAATATCCATCGGCCTTCCGGCACATTTCGTTTGGCCCTGACGACTTTGTCTTTGCGTACTTGTAGTACCAGATCGTCACTCACGCGCGAAGCCGCGATGGCCTCTTCGGCAACCTCAACGTCTGAGAACATACCCGCAAAAACACATCAAACCAGCTTTTCCGGCGGTCACATTGTCAGAGTCCGAGAAAGTAAGTTACATCTCTCTCTCCCAAACTCACAAACTGTGCCATAATACACACGGGGCACGTTTCAATAGACGAACGACGGACTCAAAGCTGACACGCCGCCAGGTTCTGTCCTTGCCATGGCCGAAGCGCACAAGCAAAAGTTCCTGGGAACGATCCGCCCCCCAGCCGGGAAGACAACCGACTATGCCCTCCGCGGCCGGCAAATCCTCCGATTCCTCCAAAGTCAGCCGGCCGGCCTCGAACAGCACCGGGAGCGGGCCCGAAAGGAGCTCGAGGATTTCGACCCTGACTTGGAATTCACCAAGAAGCTCGCCGCGTCGTCGGAGGAGACGCGGGGCGAGGAGAGATGGCTGCGGAGCTGGGAGCTCAAGGAGGGCGCGCTCTGCGGATATGTGAAGACGTATGTTCCGAAGTGGATGGAGATGCTGGTTACGCACGACGAAGATGTCGCGGGTGAGGGTGGCGAGGCCGACGTGTTGGGTCAAGAGCCTGGCGTGGTGCAGGTCAGAGCGGAGGAGATGCCAGAAGATGATGAGAAGGCAATTCCCCAAGATGACGCGCGTGCCGAGGAGAGTGCTTCGCAGACGAAGCAGCCGGCGCTTCCCAGTCTGGAGGATATCGAGCGACACTTGAAGGGCTTGGGACTCGCAGTCGTTCCGATGGAGGATGCCAGTGGTCCTACGAACGAGGTCAAACTGGCGGAGCAGAGGCACTTGTCTGCCAACCCGGAAGAAGCTTCTGCTCAGGCTGCCGCCGTACCAGGGTCATTCCCGTTGCCCGAAGAGCAATTCGCGGACGGTGTGACTGCCCCAGACCCGGTAACTCGACAAGTTCCCCCTGACCCAACTACCTTTACCGACTACAAATCTTTTGCATTTGCCTCGGCCGTTTCGAATGGCGATGCTGAGGCTGCACAGAGAGCCATGACGGCATCCGTGCCAAAGGGAAAGATCGACTCCGGATGGTACGCATGGTATCGGGCTTCGAAGGGGCGTGATCAGTGACTGTCGCCGGCCGATTTTGTGTGGGTACAAGGCTTCCTCTCAGGCCTTTCGGTGGTTCATTTATAGTTGTTCATGTTGATACTGACCAAGATTGAGTAATCACTTGGTTGAGAAGTTTCTAGGGAACACTACTGAGGTGGTGGGGTGAAAAGAGGAGAAACGTCCGTTTCGTAATATTTTTATACAACCCGTTTCTATGATGTCAAAGATGGACATGTCTTTGCTGTGGCTTCTTCTTTGGCATTTATCGAACTGGTAGCAGGTATTGAATCTTCCAGTCTTTGTCTGGGTAACTTTTGATCAGGACGCGACGGATCGTTCATTATTCATTTAGAGCCAGGGGTATCGGTGCGGGGGCCGACGACGAAGAGGCAGAGGGCTCTCCAGGACTTTGACGACGCTCTCTGAATTTTGGAGAGCCTTTCCCCCAAGCATCTATCTAGTCTGGTTGCGAACCACTGGTGCACTCTGGGTACCGAGGACTCGAATGGTGTGCATGAGTGGAAACTTGATTACGACCGCACGCTCGACAAGAAGAATAAGATCGGCCAGCTCTTCGGTTTCTTACCAATAGAAACGAGATAGCATTTATTCAGCGGCAGCTTCTTCATTTCTTGCTCGTGGTTGCTGGCATGGGCGAGTATCGCAGACCATTTGCTGACGGCGAGTCGAGAACGGTCGTGCCGTGCTGTCTAGAGTCACAATAATCACGTCTTCCACTATTGATGCGCCTCCTCCCACACGGGTATTGACATCGCCCGCTGCCCCTCGTCAAAGACCACCTTGCATGCCTGACTTCCACTAACAGTCATCTCCTTTCCAGATTAGAGACCTTCTCGACGGAATAAATGCCCACGATATTCCTCGCTTGAAAGACCAGCTTCGCATACGATTGCCTTCCCCAAACGAAGACTGCCGAGAAGATCGTCGCGGCCTAGGCAAAGCGCCAGTGAAAATTCCGGCGCCAGCCGAGCAGAAGAGGATTGCGCGGCACAGGCGCCGCGCGACACGGGGAACGGCTTCCAGAGTACTTGATTTTGGCTGTCCGGTTCCAGTCTTGTCCATTCCGTCTTGGTTGTGCACCGTGTATTCCGGCGGGACATGCTCGCCAGGACCCCTTGAACTGTATGGGGCAGTGACCTGCTCCGTTGTTTCTGCGCGGTTCATTCCGTATTGTCACCGTCTGCGTCCTTCATGTGCCATGCTATCGAACAAGTGTCTGTCAAACCCGTATCCCATGGGCTTAGTTCTCCTCGATCTCAATGTCCCAGCTGTCGTCTTCTTCGAGCTACTTCCTAATCACGCGTCGCTCACTGTTGAGTGAATCCAAGACGGTTGAGATGCGGCCCATGCTTTGATGACGCTCGACTTGAACCCGCGGAATCGTCTGCATCCACTGCTCAACGGACCGGAGCAGGTTCTCGTCGATGCGGCCGCGCTGAAGAAGGGCAGTGTGCGCTGTACTTGGACTCGTGAAGCAAACCGCCGGGCGCGCAGAGGTCTTTGTTCCTGAGCCAAGCAGAGGATTTTCTCGAGGCAGAGCAGGGCTTCGTACCTAGCTGATGCTGTGGATGCTGTGACCGGCCAGCCAGATGGGTCCGCCGCCGCAGATTTCGTGCAGTTTCTGGTAGTGGTGTTTGAGTTGGCTGCTGTTGGGCTTTCGAGCGGCGGCTCGTCGGTGTTTGAGGGTCGGGTTCTCGGGGCGGGGACCAGCGTCCTTTGGGAGGCGGTTAGTTCCAAGCAGTGATCATCCTGTAGAGAGGCTGCGCTCTGAAATAAGTGCTGCATCTTAGAGCAAGCTTCGACTGGAAGTTGCGCTGTGGTGTGTGGGCAGGTTGATAGACAAACTGGAACCCAGTCGGCGAGGGTAACTTTCTTCCTGTCCCTCACATTCACAACACGCAATCTGCCTGCCAAGGCAGGTGAGATACACACAATCTAGCCGATGTCGACGAATTTCCAGCCTCGGCATCGTAATGTCGTAACGAACGCCCTCGTTCCCTGGCTGACCACACTCGATGAGCACAATGCATGTCGCCATCGCCGTTTGCCAAAACGGGCTCCAGTCAAACGTCCGAGTGTGCACGGGTCCCTGTTGTGTCTCGTCTCCTCGCGAACATCACTTCGACCCAGGCTCAGCATTTCTTGCAACGCCGATTACATGAACTTCGCCTTCTCTTTCGACCGCCGCCACATAATCGAGCTGCTGAGCACCGTCTCTCCTGACATCTGTCAACCCTGATGCTCGCCCGTGCGAACTACTCCGAGCCTTCAACTGCTTCTTCCCTGGCTCTGAATTCACGCGTCTACTATTGTTCCCAGGAACAGTCGTCTTCTACTGCGATCAGGATGACGTCTGGCGTGCCGACTAGCCCTCCATTACCGAGACCTAGTTATGTCATGACTGGGACGGCGAGACGAGCCCTCCCTCTTCGAGGTCTAACAAGAAGGCGACGCCGAAATCTACTTGCCTTCCATAACGGGCTCCGATCCGCCGAACATCATGAGCCATGCGTCTCAACATCACGACTCGAGCCCAACGACGTTACCCCTACGTCTCCTCGAGAGTACTCTGGGCTGCTCGTTCAACCTACCATTAGTGAAACTCTTGAAGGCTGTTCCCTCCGCGGGGTTTCTTATGAGAAATAACCAGCTTGATTTACGGAAGTTTAGAGCTCAGTACCTAGCTTTAGTAACTTGTTCCTAATTTGCGAAAAACGACCTGCGAGCATAAGATCTTTAGAAAGGTTATGGACAAAGACATGGCTACCGCCGCAAAATGGTCCCCCTTTAGCCTCGGTAAAATAAGGAGGGCGAGGAAGAGGGGTCTGAAGATTGGCCGACGAAGTGTTATCCCATCGACTGCGTGTTGACGCCATTTTTACCAAGGTGTGGAGAACACTAATCAGAAACTAATAAGTGCACACTAATACTTTTTTTAGCCAGTATTATCTTCTAAATACTAACATATTGGGAAAAAAATGGGGGGTTTCTTTTGGCGTCAACACGCAGTCGATGGGATAGTTCTCTGGTCTTTTTGGCCATTTTTTAAGGTTGTCGATAAATAAAACTCTTTACCACCTAAACATGGCCAGTTTGGCTAGACACAGGTGGTTATCAACAAAGATACCATCCCGGTGAGCAACCGGGTGTTGATGGTGGTGCGGAGGTAAGAGAAATAAGTGACAACGGCCTCGACTTAGACAGTAGCAACGCGAAAGTACCTTATTTGTATGACGAGGAAACTAGCCAGAGTAGAATGTAGAGGAGTGGTCAGGCGATCTTGGTGGTGGTGGCGGCGGCGGTGGTGCTCGAGAGATCAGACAGGCCGATGACGATGGCGACGCTCCGCTCATACCCGATCCACCCTTCAGCGATGATACTCGAGATTGTCAAGATGGCTTATTCGAGGTCTTGGAGATTAGAATTGATATGGAGGCAAACCAGTTGATGAGGCGCGGTGAAAGGGCGGTAGACTGGCTTTGCGGCTACGCAGAAGATCAAGCTGAACAACGAGAATCAGGGGAAACTAGATTCTGCGGACGAAACTACATTGACACGGTAGTTGCGGCGGAACTGACACGTGGTTTATCCGTCCGTCAGATTCCCTCCTAGCGCCGTACAGACACGCGTATCCTAACTCAAGAGCATATCGCTTCCTGGTGTATCCATACAAACCCCCAAAGTAAAGTATCCACCCAGGAGGTGCGCAGACAAATAAGTTGCGTATCATGACGCATTTTAATCTGCGGAAGCTTACTGATCTGATCCAGAGAAATTGTTCCCATCTCCGTATCCCTCAGCCGGAGTAAGCATCCCAAATCCCAACTCCCCAACAACCCTGGCAATCACATTGTCAAGTACCTCGTCCCACCGACCGCACCGCGCATCCTTCCAGCCTTTCTGGCTTTTTCTTCCGTCCACCGCTTAGTTATCAATTGTGGATGTGGATTACGTCCATCTGCAGTTCTTTGCCGGCCCCTGGACCTGCTGCTCCTTACCATCCGCGCTCCCACGCACCCCCGTGAAAATAGACCAAACTAGCCAGTAGTTCACACTCCGCTGCTTGTGGTCCATCAGGAATCAAAAGAAAACAGACCGCCTTTCCCACCGTCATGCCTGAGATGACGTTCTGGTTGTCAGAGGTACCTAAGCCGATAGCACAGTCTTGCCATGTGATAATCCGTACTAGTGTCGGTGCTTGTTTTGTCTTTTTTGGGTTCCATTGGGAGATCAGTGTGCCCTTACTTGAATGAGTGTTGCTTACTGTGAAAGAGCTCACTAGCGGCGGAGTCCTTGGGAGGGCCATCCACGAGGAATAATTGTGAAAGACCTGACTAACATCTAGACGAGAACATGACGCATCCACCGGCAAACAAAACGAGACACAAAGAAGCAAACCGGGAAAATAGACACAGACACACACTTCTCACAACGTCGCGATATATCGGTTTTGGACCTTGGGCTACCTCTCATGTACAACCATCTCAGTGCCATGGTTCCCTCCCTGGCGACCTTCTTCAACCCTTATAAGTGTCTCGGCCTCCTGTCATCCAATGCGCACAGGGGATCTCAGTGGTTTGCTCAGTGGGCTTTCCATCCAATCAGACTTTCCGTACATGGTCTGTACGGGAGATCCTATTGGTCGGCCATCAGGGGAGGGACGCCGCCGCACCAGAACTGGAGTGCCATACCAAGTCTCCGACTCATCCTCAGCTCCCCGGCTTGTGACCGCACATTGCCCTGCCCCTAAGGTACACGACGTTACCCCCCAACAATCCGCACCATTTCGATCTAACGGGCGATGGCCTTCAGCTCTTTCAGCTCTCTTTCCTCTACTTCCTGAAGCCGATGGGCCTGTCGCAGCTGAAACAAATAGCCGACACACGCCAGCTCGCCCTTCTTTTCTCGATTTGCTAGCTTCGCAAGTTTGGCTTCCACCGTGCTTAGCCTCCCATTGTGGCCGTGGCCGTCCTTCTCATCCACGCTATTGGCAGGAATGGACGAGCTGAAGTCGCGCTCAAGAAGGCTGCTTCGGCTCTGCTGCTCCGGAAGCAGCATCACTATATTGCTTGCTGGGATAAGCTACTCCCGCTGCGGCGCCGCCCCCTGGGGTCTTGAGAACCGGCTTGAGCCTCTTTCAGATCCTTCCGGATGGCGCGTATTCATGATGGCCGTCCGCCACCGAGGCCAAGAATCGCGCCGCGCACCGTCGGGACAAGTACAAATGCTCCAAGTGCCGATTCGTCGTATGTTGCGCCTCCCGGACTATCTCGCGCGCCGCAAAGTTGACCAGATCTGTGAATATGGGATGGACCACGTCGAAATCCGTTCTAACTTGAACGGCCCCGCGCGGGAAGGCTTCCGAAAAGATGTCGCGACAAGCTGCGTTTAGACACAAAGTCTGGGCTCATCAAGATCCGGCCCGAACGCCGAAAACAATCCTTCCTCCTCGACGCCTATTTGGACCAATGACCCCATTTTGTAAGCCTCAGGCTTTGTCGTCATCTTCGTCGTCACGGCTCGGTACCAAGCTGCTGCTATCTAGACTCCCCGGGTCATCTTGGCCAGCGGCACTCCCACCGATGATGAGATGTGCAGCAGGGTAAGAACGCATGCGAGCATGCGCATTCATTTCACCAGATCTGCGCAGCTACTACAGGTGGCCCGGCGGCTTCGGCGGTAGTATCGCCCTTCTCGTCCTGCTTCTGCGCATGCTGCGCAGTCTCTTCCCGTTCCGCAAAGATGGGCTTGCGCAGTTGCGGTGATCTCTCGGACTTTGGCCATCTAAGGAACAACGCCGCCGGACGAGATGGTTGTCGCCACCATTGCTGGAAGCTGTGAGACATTGACGCGGCCGCGCCCGGATTGTTGCCCCGGACCGTCATCAATCATGCCAGGTTCTCGCCCAGTCATCGACGGCTTTCTTTGCTTTGTCGATTAGAGTACATTCCGATGCTGACGAGAAATAGTGCTGGCTTTGGAGGACGCAGACGCCATGCCCGCCGCGCGTACGAATTGTTGTTGGCATCCTGCCTGCCGACAAAAAGGGACTCCGAAGAATCTTGATCTCACTTGGTATGGTCACCTGGGGCTAGTATTGCTGTCCCCTTTTTTCCAACTGCTGAACCCAAAACCTGTAGCCGAAGCTTCGCAACATCTCAGCCTCAAGGCCCCGCCTCGTTCTCTGTCTCATCCGTCATCCGCGTCATGGCTTCCGCATCTTTTAGAATCGATGATTCTCGTCGTTTCCGAACGACCCCACGCGGGGCATACCATTATGAGACAGACAGAGCTGTTTCCCTGGTCCCTCAAGACCACTCACGAAGCTACGTTTCTTCCACCAGACCTAGGCCCCTTGTCGCGTCATCGGCTCCACGCTGTTTTGACATCCGAAGGGGGAAGGGCGATGCAAGAAGCAACCATAACACCACCTCCATCCAATTCAGCCATGCCGACTCACTCTGCCCAACAACACAGCTGACGGTCATGTCCATCTGGGGAATGATGGATGAGCGGGGCTCCTTTTCGGTATCGGGCCAGCCGAGGTAGCCCTGGACGATGTGCGCCGATCTCGGGTAAAAGTGGTGAGGGTGGCCTGTATTTGCGCAGCTGGTTAGCTCTGGTGGTGAGATAAGAGGGTCTAAGGGGGAGCCAAGGAACCAATATTCACCTGCTGCATACGCCGGTCTAGATCAGTCACAGTATGGGAAGGCTGTCGGACGGCGGGATCGAGAATGGGGACGAAGCTTACTTTGCCGAGATTTCTTAGCAGTGAGCCGAAAATAAGTAGCGGGAAGCTAAGACCACCCGATGTGGCCCTCCAACCTTCCAACGACCGTCCACTGCTTGGGATGCGAGGCGCCGGAAAACAATCGCCATGCCGAGACGTCCTACAACGTCGGGGGAGCAGTAGGTCTGCAGTGGTAGAGAAAAGATTGTGCATGGCATTGGTGACATGAACAGCGCGAGTATCCGCCTCGGCCTCGGCGCACAGCAGGAATATGTGGGGAAACAAAACTGCACGTACTCCGTTCCCAACAAGGTAAGGTGTCTAGGTACCTTAGGTACCTACCTAATCCAGTCGAGTCTACTTGTACCTGGGTACCTACCTGGGTACCTACCTATGTATCCAGGTACCTTTTCCATCATTTTGTGTTTTCAGCTTTTCGACAAACAAACACGCGTGATGCATGGTCAATCTCGCACGGAGTCGCAAGCACGCCAGCCACACTGGACGGCCAGCCGCTGTTTGGCCTGTTTTCTACCCGCTACTTACCAGCTAGATTTAATCTGCTGGCGGCACGATGTTTGCTCGGGCGCCTGCAGCAGCAGATGGGTGAAAAATTTGCAATCGTCGTCTCTGCGTGGCAAAAGCCAGCTTTGAACGAGATAAATGCTCGTCCTTCTGCTCACTTTGGGGCGTGGAAATCTCAACATCAGACCAGACTCGACGTTGCACCCGACGGCTGGTTTGTGCATCCCTGGTTTTGTGCACCCAACATGTCGGCCCATTCTCTCGGTCCCCCGTCTCACACAACGCCCCAGATCCACTGCGGTCCCCAGGCGCCACCCCGCAAGTCCGCCGTGGAGCAGTGGATCGACTGCCGCGGAGATTTCCTCGACTCCATCACCGACCTCCTCGCCAACACGACATTTTCCGACAAAAGTCCGGTTCCTGACGCCGTCCACGGAGACAACGTCAACGGAGACACTGTCAATGCGCAACGCCTGCGCGATTGGGCAGATGCCACGTCAATTCATTGCTTGAACCTACAACTCGCCTTCTACGCGCTCGAGTCCCATGTCTCGGAGAAACGCGCCGCATCTCTGCTGTCCAACAATCCCTTTCCGGCCGTCAAACAGCTTTTTGTCAAGACAGCAACGCAAAGATGCATAAAATCCGTCAACCAGTACGTAACGTCACTCCGACGCGCAGCCCACATTGCGGACCCCGGCCAGCTTTCCCCGCCGCATTTCATCGCTAGCCGGAAGGTCAGTCAGGTTTTCTGCGCAATGCGGATGTGCTGCGATAGACTTTTGGAACTAGGCCCCGAGTATTTTGCCTCGACCGATCCCGCGGACCACGACAAAAGCCATGGTCGATCCCCGCCCGCACCATGATGAAAAAGACGGTGAAGATCGGCTTCCTCGGCTGATGAGACGGACTGGCTGGGCTGCGTTTGCACCTGGTATGCATGTGTGGTGGCATGGATGCACCGACTTCTTTTTGTCGACTGGTAGATGAATTGGGAACAAGTGTGGATAAAGAGAAACTGCGGAAAATCGAGTAACAATGCAACGGATACCTGCAAGCTGCGGGCTTGTATGCAGGCAATCGAAGGTTGGGCATGTATGGTAAATGCTTGGCGGATGGGATTCACCAAATCAGTGGTAGTGCCAAAGACCTGGAAGCAGTTCAGATTGGTAGTGGTAGCTGGCAGCAGCGCAAACATGACGTCAGAAGTAGATGTCTTCCATAATGCAAAAGGCGAGCTGTTGATTGGATGCTCTGGCTCCTCGGAACCAGCTCCGACGGAGTGCGACAAGCCCAGATTTCGCCCGACGCGCCCGCGAGTCTCCCAGCAAGCTTCCAGGTTTACCCGACTCTCCACCAGACGCCAGTATTGCGCAAGTGACACGAAAGTCGAGCGACAAGCTCCCAGCTGCCGCCACGATGGCTCATTCGCCCAAAGGGACCAACAAGGCACGGCACCCGGACCATAACAACACCAACCAGGAGCATCCTGCTACTTAAAAGGCCGAGAAAGGCCCAGCTTCCGACGACATCGAAAAGGTGGCCTGTCTACCATCATACAGACACGGCCCGCGGGGAACGCAGTCCGGGATCGTGGACGCAAATGCGTCGCAATCTTGTACAGCGACTTAGAACTTGGGGGTGTGGGAGATGGAAACGATGACCCAACGCAACGGGACGCGACGGCCCGGCAGTTCTGGCATGGAACGCAGAAAAAGAACCGGGGAAGGTACGTACTCTTGGAAAAACTTGGCCGCCGACAATGGCAAGACCGAAGGACGTGCAAAGGGCCGATCAGTCTTCCTCTCCCGTCCTCGTTCCTTCCAAGCTGCTATTCCCCCTTCCTTTACGTGTCATGCTTCCAAACCAGTCGCCCGCACCCACCGTCGGTGTTTTCGCTCCAGCTTTGGCGTTAAACACTACAACAACAACACCACCTCGTCCTCCTCCTCGCCCTGTTTCTACTTCACAATTCCACCACGCATCCGTCGCTGCACCATGTCGACCTGGAGATTTCAAGCCTCGCTACCGAAAAGGAAATTTTCGATCACCTCGTCGCTCGTGGTAGTGGCGACCGCCACTCTCGCCTCAACGGTGGTGCCAGGTCGTTCAATATCTCAGCTGGCCCATTTTACTTCTTTTTTGACACCACTATTTTCCCTGGTTGTCGAGAAGCCACGCAGGCACTAAAGCGCCTCCGCGAGTCCCGCCCGGATTGTGACTTGAAGACCCTCTTCGCTACTTACAAGTCCACCCCTGCCGAGAAGCCCTCCGAGAGCACCCAGACGATCATTCCCGTTCAGAGGTTCAAGATGACCGTCAAATCTACTGAGTTGAGTTCCTCCGCCTTCTCTCCCCTGCCTTTCTGTTCTGACCTTGTCTTCACAGTTGATCCCGAGGCTTGGCACACCAAGACGTCGACCGTCAAGAACAATGTTCGCTCTAAGCCTAGTTGCCGCGACTCCGTCCTCCTCCGTCGGCAGCACTGCAAATGACGCTTTGGTTTAATCAGATGCAGATGCTTCTCAAAAATCAAAGAACAAAGCATCGCTAACACCACCTGCAAGGCCAAAGACGCCAGGACCAAGTGTCTCGGCACCCAAGTCGCCTAGACCTGATTCTAGCGAAGTCGGGGGTGACGCTGGGACTCAGGCAGACGATGGCTCTTTTGGTCACGGCTCTCCAGGCGGCGACAATGCATCCGAAGTTAGTCACGAAGGTGGAGAGCTGGGAAGCCAGGAAGAGCAAGAAGTGCAGCCCGGCAGCCCTGTAGTCATCGACCTGACGACCAACCTCGACAATGCCGAAGTCTCCCAAGATGTACCACTCCCCCCCACACCCCGGAGGGAGGCCGCCGGGCGCTCATTGTGCCTTCCCCTGTCTCCGATCTGGTATCGCCTGTTGCGTCACTGCCGCCCCTCGGCCAAGAGCTCAGCTTCAACATGTCACCCGCTTCAGTAGAACCGGCAACTGACATGGACGGTTCGTTCGTCTTCGACTTCACAAACGACAACGAGAACTATTCTTCCCGGGCCGCTGACCGTGAGAAGAAACGGCCTGCTAACTCCGTCAGCGACCGCAAGAGCAATCCAAAGCGGCAGCGACTCCCGTCCGCCGAAAATGCCCACAGGAGCATTGTCCCTCCACCTGAGCCAACTCCACCCGCCCCAGATACAGTGTAGCTCGGTCTCCCCCGCCCCCCCGCTCAAGCGTGCAGATAGATCATGCCCTGCGACTCTGGTCAATACCGCCGCCAGATTGGCACCGGAAGGTTGGCTCGATGACGTCGTCGTATGCACCTTGATGAGTCACCTCGTTTCGCCGTCGGTTTGCGTGGTGGACTCGCTCAATCTCACAGGGACTTTGACCATGCGCAAAACAACCAGGCTAGAATCGTTGATGCGGAACAAGGAAGTTATCCTGATTCCTGTCAACGAAGACAATTACCACTGGGTTTTATATGTCCTGGATCGGAGAGATCAAACCCTGACCAGATATGACAGCCTCCGTCCGCCAAGCCGTTCTCGGTACATCCCAAGTACCAAGAGCAGCACGTCTCAGCGACGACGTAAGTCTGCTGCTTGTTCCCCAAGAGTCGTTCATGCTGACCATCATAGTGCCCCCGACAAGACAATGGCTACGAGTCGTATGCTCGGACGATTGCCGCCCGTCTGCCCCTGCGAGCCGTCACTATCAACCGACTCTACCTTCGACACGAGCTTTTGACTTCGTCCGAGGCCTCGGTCTCCTTCGAAATTCTCGACAAAAGCAAGGCCTGGTTACCCATGTTTCAGAACACCAAGAATCTCACGTTGCGTTCGAAATAAATCCGGGACAGCCAGAGGCAGCAGCATCAGCTCGCAGAGTTCGCCGACACGAGCTATTTCCAATTCGAGGCAGGACAACGGATGTTGCGAGACGATGTACGACACACCCAGCAGTGCATTCTGGCTGTCGCTGTGTTCTCAATCCATGAAAGACACGAGAGTTATCTCCGTCAGGCCGTCAAAGCCGAGCAAGACTGGAAGACAGATTTCGAAGCACGGAAGAAGATAAGGGCCAAGTGGCTCAAGGCCCTGCGCGCCCTGCGCGCCCTGCGCGTGCTGCAGGGCCCGGCACCTACATAGCCAAAGCTGCCAGTGCATCCCAGCGATGCCACTTCGACGCAGCCAAGTATAGCAGCTGGTGTTGACGCAGCCATGCACGAGTTACTGCCCAAGCCCAAGTCCGACAACAGGGTTCAGGACTCAGATGATTTTGAAAAAAGCGAGGGGGCTTCGCGCTGTGATTGAGGACTCGTGTGTGATGGTGGTGGTGGGAATATCTCAGCTGGGATATGGGCAGGGCCAAATGCAGTATCGAGGTGCCGAATCTCGGACGGACATCTCGTGCGCACGCATGCATCCTGATCTGATATTTCTTTATTGCCAAAAGCCACTGCCGAAAGCTTCGCTGGAGCTGTCGCCCAAAGTTGTCATTGAGACCAAAGCTGTCCGTGAACGTTGTTGTCGCTTGCGTCGCTGTTGTTGGCTCCTAATCTATTGACGGCCGACCCTTTCCTTTCGACCTCGATGTCGCTCAACTTGCTTGCGTTGGTCCCAGGGCTGTCGTGGCTGGAGAAGTCATCAACGGTGTCTTCCTCGTCGGTGTTATCATCGCCGGTGTCATGGGGCCAGCCTTATCTTAGATTTTGTTCCGCTGCTTAACAAACAATGTCAGCTAGGAGTCGAAGAGGTGGGGAGGCGGGGAAGCAAAATTGCGATGCTTTGGAAACATTATGCTTTGGCATGTTCGCTGGGCTTGGGGAACGACAGTTACCCTCGTCTGGGCTGCTCACATGCCCCACGGACAATGACGAGCTCTGGGGAGGCTGAAAGGCGGTCAGATGCTGCAGGCGTAGTGGCGATAGTCGTCGGGGACTGTACGCATTCGCAAGGCCAGGGGTTTGGGCGCTATTGACGTCAATGTCGGCGTCGCGGTCGAACAGCGGGAATCATGGTGCGTGTAGGCGCTAGTTGGTGTCCATGGTGCCATCTCAAACACACGTTCTTGCAACCACGGATGCGGACGCAGCGAGAAAGACATGTCGCCATGCAGGATCCCAGAAAAGGTCGACGGTGACAATCGCCGGTAGGCTGATTGGGAGCTGGGAAAGCATAGCCGCACGCGCAGCTGGACGAATGTCAGGCATCTTCGGTAACCATCTGCTCAAAGAAGATTTCCGTCCAGCCTTCCATCTACACTGACAGCAACGGCATTTGGCCAGGCAGCTGATCCCCGAAAATGTCCATGTTCATAGTTGCCAGTCTCAAATAAATAACGGACGAGGCCTTCTTGCCAATTCCATGCTAAAACGGCTCGCAACTTGCTGCCAGGGGGCTTGGGCGTAAGACCAAAGAGGCAAATTAGCGCACGAGGTTGATGTTCCATCAAAGTTGCGTCCAATGGGAGCTGTCTGGTCATTTGCCCGTGTGAGAATCATGAACAGGCAAACTCTCCTCAGTACAACTCTCCATTCTAGCACGTTTTCTGAAGCAGACTGCGTCGTGTTTTGGCTTAAATTGGGCCACAAAGTCTTTGGCCGAGGATCTCTGACCTGGAAAGTTGACATGTTGCGTCACGGGACCAAATAATCCACCCGAGCCAAGAAAACGACCACTCCAAGACGAGAAACAGATCGGAGTGGTTGGTGGTCCGGAGAATGAGGCAAAATGGAACGCCTTTGGGGCTTGAAGAATGCCGTTGCTCGTATCCGCACACGGAGCTGACAGCAGAGGGCTGGAGGCTTGTTAAGTACACGAGACAAGGATGCATCAGGCGGTCAGAAGCTCCTCTTGCCTAAATGAGACTCGGTACGTTTCCGATTGGGCATAAAATTGCACAGGGATGGTGGCCGTTTTTAGGTGATCGTTTTTGGAGGCCGGCCAAGTGCAGGGCGGATGCGCATTAGTCAGCACCAGTATTCACCGACAGTGACCGACGCTGGCCGATCCAGCAGGCCTTCCACCAGCTAAGCACTTCCTTCTTGACTTGGTTTTTCCGAAAGGACTACATGCCTTCGGAAACTGCCGCGCCGTTTGTTCTCCTACGGCTGATGAATTGGATCTTCAAGACATTCCCGAGCCGAAACACCTAGCAAGTCTCCGGCCCCGCCGCCGCTCCCCCACGGTTGGCAGCCCCTTGAGATTTGTTACCGCGGCCGCAAGGGGTACTAACGAGCCCAAACAGCAAGGAGGCCGCCGCCGAGGTATTCGGGACTGCCGATTTCCACTTATCCACCCCCTGCATCTCGATATCGACCCAAAAAGAACTATCAAATCTAGCCTGCGACACGGAGTTTCTTTCGTCCTGGCACACACAGCGCAATTTTCGACCAGGAAGGTGCCTTCCCGAGATGTCCGGACCTGCTTCGGAGGTCGGAATTTTGCCAGGAGAAATAAAGCACGGGGGGTTGATTTTGCCATCAACGCGCGACGAAATCACTGCCGTCCAGCGGCCAAGCCTCGGCTCTTAAGACCTCTTGTGCCTGGCACACCAGCCGTCTCTCGAATCATTCTACAGCGGGGACTTGGATGGTCCTCGGTAGTCCTCGCGGGTCGTGTTTCACCTAGTTTCGTTTGTCTCGGCTCTTCATTCAGCTGCTTATTTACCACCGTGCTAACTTCCCCCTCTCAGGTTCAACACGAAGGAGGGAGGTGCATAATGGCGATCTCATCTACGGAAGACGGCAACGAGTGGAACGGCGGAGCTATATCTTTTGCGAATGGCGAGAGTCGCGGATGAGACAAAAAGAAGCCACGCAGACGAGCTGAGGTTAGCTGTCGCGTTAGCGAAACCAGCAATATGTTCAGATACATCCGTTTAAATGAGAATATCAATGGAGGGCATGGTCTGATCCATCATTTCTGGACATTGAGCTGCCGTGAAGTCGAATCCGAGTTGCAAGAAATGGGACAACTCCATGTCAGCAGTGATTTTGCCGAACCAACGACGCCGTGGCTCCGAGCCAGTGAATAACGACATGGGGCAGCCGCCTGGCGATGGTCTTGTAAGCTGGAAGAGGAGGACACTCCCATGAGCAACGAGACGGGATTGCTTCTGCAAGGTTGCCTCCAATCAGTCCAGTGTCAGCTCTGGTATCAATTTCAATGACTGTTTCCGGTTAGCCCAACATCAATGCGCTCAGGTTTCGAACTGATCATGGTGCGTTCTGTTAGGTTTTAGATCTCCAGAGACGGACGAGTTGCGTACAGTTAGCTGACCGCGAAACTCCAGGAGAACCACCACTTGTCAGCTAGTTGCCCATGAAACATTATCGGCGGGGTCCGAGGAGGCGCAGAGATGTCTTTCCAGGATGAAAAGTTCTGGCGCTCTGCTCGCAGTTCTTGCAACACTTGACGGATTGGAAAGAGCATTACCCTGGCGGGGAGGGAACAATGCACCAGGACTACATAGACAAAGAATTGCGGGAATGAGGTACTTGGACAGGAGCGGGAGAGTGTTACGAGGAAACCCCTTGGACGTGGAGCACCTTGGGCCGCGTCATGTTCTTCCTGGTACCTCGGGCAAAGCAACCGCCACGTCAAGTGTGTGTCGACTCCCAGAACCTCCTTTCCCGGTGGTGATCGTCGACATATGCTCACACGGCGTTAGCTGGTATCAGGTCCGGCCCGTTTTCATTAAATTAAATCCGCCGTTAATTTCCGGTAAACCCCGTTGGCGGTTTCTTGCCCTTCCTCTCCAACGCCAGGTTCGCCGTCACCAGCCTTGACATCGCGCCTCGTCTTCGCGAAGGCAGAGCGGTAAAGCTTTTGGACGTTGACGATAGGTCCTCCCTTCCCGCTATTAGTCCCGCAGTCGATCTGCTACAACGCTGGGGACTCGATCAGAATTGGGGAAATTACATTCTGTGCCTCCACAGCTGCGCGGCTGTCCGCTACGGCACGCACCAGTCGCCAAGGAGGGGATAATGCGGCTAGTATCACCAACAACTTTTCACATGTTATCGCACTCCTCCACCAACCCACGCAGTCCAATACCGGGTCGTCCACAGACGGCAAAGGGGACCACGAAGATCCTGAGTCCAAAGATGATGCCTTCAACACGCCCTATCGGTGGCGACCAGCGCAACCAAGTTGAACAAGCTTCTTCGGGACGAGACGAGTTTGAGCTGTCGTCAAGATTACGGTCGCTCACGATCATTGGCCTCGTCTGATTCTTTGAACGACTCCTATCTCTCTGTCGGCGCCCCTAAGAACCCTTCAGGCCCGACCAGTCGCCCACCAGAATTGCCTGTTGCTGACCTCAACGACTTGCACTTCCCCGCTAACACACCCCGGAGCGGTCCGCGGCCCAGCCCAGCTCTTCGCAGTCAGTCTGACCGTGTCCTGAGCTCCACAGATTCAATGTCTTGAGAGACAGCTTCCAGGTCTTTTTTTTGGACCCAAGGATAATTTACAGCTGGAGAAATTATAAATGATAACTTCTGTTCGTGTCACCATCGAAGACGCGTCGAACGGGAAGTTCATCCGGTAGCTACACGGGGATAAAAGTACTCTCGACAGTCTGCTAGTTAACATGCCACTGGCAATCACCGTTGTCCAGGAGCTCAGTCTCATATTCTGTTTTGAGTGACTCGGGAGCTTTGGGGTAACAAAGATGTGCCCTCTCCCCTCTAATTACCATGTTGACCGAGTCGCTTACGATGTGTCACAACCCCGCGCTTTTCTTGAACTTAAGAACTCGAGTGCTTGATCCGGTGCGTCTTCAAGGAGAGAGTACCATTCACCGGCCCTTGAAGAGAGCAACAGCAAGTTTCATCGATGCCAAGTTCAACGATGCCGAAGCCTGCACGACTTGACTCCCTTGGATTTGTCTTCAACCCTTTGCCTGTTTTTGGGGCCATACCCTTGCACTGGCTCTTCATCAAGCAGACTAGCCACATATGCCCACAAGTATTCAACAGCCGAAGGCCCGAAGACCAACCATCAATCCCAGCTATGATCCATGCCACCGCCTGCTCTCGCGGCTTCAGATTCCCCACCGTAAACCGCACGGAATTAATGACGCGTGTTCTCGTCGAAGATTGCAAGCTTTTCCAGCCCACCGAGGATCTGCTGCTTGCCTTTTGATAGTTAATTCTGTTCGGCGGAGGGCTCCGCGGAGATGCCACCCACACACAACTTCGGGCCGTTTCCTATCTCATCCTCCCAGGCTGATGCCGGCCATTGACGAGGGACAAGAGGGCGAGTCAGAACCTTGGGGTGGCGATAATGGCTCACTTAAATGTGTTGTTTGTGGCGCTTGGGTGTGCGAGCGGTGTTTCGGGGAATGTTTTCGGGCAGGGAGTGGTTGAATCCCCGAAAGAAGTGGTGCGGCCCGGATCTGGTGACGGCAGGAGGGTTGTCTGTGGGAAATTCCTGGAGTAGTACTTCCTTGCTCACCGGAAAGCTTTCAACCTTTAACTTGGGCGAGACCTCTAGCGAATACGTTCGGTTTCATGTTCAGCCGCCATCTTGCAACGTTGTGATGATCTTCATGGGACATCCAAGCTCGGGCATTATCCCAGAAGCGCTGGATCGTGAGATGGCGCTCTGGTGTAACTACGTTGGATGCTGGAGAGGTTTGGCAAAACTGTCGGTTCGCGGGAATTGCTCCGTGAGGTCTGCTTCCAGATCGATCCCGAAAGACCCCAGTGCCGAGGGTAACGTACCTCTGCCGATCCATCTCAGTGGTAGAATGGGCAGGTGGTCTTCGGGATTTCGGGTGGCCTTGGTCCTATTTCCGTGGTGACAGCGAAAACGCGCGTACTTTGAGCGCGGCTTGAGCCTCGTGGTCTGCTCGGTCCTTGTCATCAAGGTGCACTACAATAAGGATCCGCGAGCCGATTAGGCAACATTCTTGGGTCCCTGCCTTATAATCTGGGCATTGAAACTTCAGGGGTGCGTACAAGAAGGCAGGTGAGGTGCCCCTTTGCGTAGGGAGCCGAAAGGCGGGCTTGGCTTGATGACCAGGAGCCCTCGGGGTAGGTAGGTAACCGGTCCCATGACGACGGCTTGATTGTGGACGGATGGTTGTGCAGACGTGCCGTAGCACAAGCCCGAGGACAAGCCGGAAAGACTGCCTAGCAACATCGGCGACCCGGCTGGATGCTTTGTTCTTTGCGACGCGGGAGCAGCATTTTACTTTGGCCAGGTCAGGTCTGCCTTATCAGAAAACGCTTTGAGAGTGGAGAACCTGCGAAGACAACTGGGATCTGCACCACGCCCTCCAGTCTGCAAACGGTGGCTACGTTTACAGTCTTGCGTCTTTCAAAGGTGCCCGAGATTTGAACGGACATCAGCGAGCGCGCCCTTGCCTGCAACGACGGCGTTTCGAGTCTGGTTTTGTCGACTAGACCTCAATTTTCCCATTTTTTTTCTCGCTTTGCTAACTCTGTCGCGGTTCTTTTGCCTCCCCGCGACCTACAGCCGCCCGACAACCAATCTGGACCAAAATACGCGTATTCATACTGCTGACTAGCGTCTTCTTCGATCATGACTGGGGAAAGAGAATGAAGCACTTTCATCCGTGCGTCCGCATTGTCCGCCTACATACCCGGTAAGTTCTTCAACCTGAATACAATCTTGTTCTGGACCATTGTTACCGTCCCGCAGATCTTACCCTTTGGTACTCATAGTAGGGCAGCAGCCGTTGCGGCGCAAGCTACTTCAGTGCTCACTCTCCGCGGCCGTTATCAAGAGGCAGGTGAGAATCATCAAGATCTTGAACTCAAATGAGGACTTGAACGACGAGGAGGCAGGGCCCAAGACGGAGTTCCTCAGCGGACCATGGCATTTTTGGAGAGGACGATCAAGAATACGGATGAAGCTCTATGTCACATCATCGAGAGTGAGCGTGTCATCTACGAGGACGAGACCCAGCCCGCGGCCCCAATCAGGAAGAGGTCCGACGGGTCGACCATACACGAGAATGCGCATGTGCCCATGACGGAGAGCTCGACCGCGAGCCAGCCAAGCCATGAGTCAGAACCGTGACTAGGTTCCCGTTCAGGGCCATAATCCCGAGCTTAACCATCGGCCCAGGCATGTCGACGGCCCCGGCGATCTCTAGGGCCAGGTCCTGGACATGTTCGCTGGGCTGATGAAAACGTCAAGAAGTACATGACTGAGCAACTGACCAAGGCCGCAACGCATCTGAGTCGAAGATACGTTCATGACCAAGCACGTCTGCTAGTACAACGGCGAGAGCGTGACCATGCCCATGCTTTTGTAGTGCAGGATCATGATGAACCTGTTCGAGGCTGGCGAGGTGCACGAGACCGTGGACATCATCGCGTCCCCCGTCGACGTCATGGAGCCGGACTGGTCCTCGCATGACGACGTGTCGGCCGTCCGACCAGCCGGCCTCAACTTCCCGATTTGAGTTCCGTTGGGACGATCTGGATGAGGAAAAGCAGGGAAGGCTCTTCAAAGCACCGTGGGAGTCCGAGAAGCCCTTGATTTCAATCGCGCCATTCTCAACTTTACGCCCTTTTTCGAGGGCCTAGCGAGAATAACGAGCACGGCGAAGATAATCTCCTCGGGTACCTCTTCTGCATACACGCCCAGCCATTCTTAGCCTTCATCTTCGCCTTCTCGCTAACACAATGAACTGGCTTCCTCTATATATAGCATAACGGCCCCAATAACGCGATAAAAGTCGGAGGAAACGGCACACTGTTACTGCCAACCCCCGCCTTCTGCTCTCTCCTGCGAAATCACTGCTGGAAGCTGCTGATGAGTATGGCACCGCTTTGACGGACTGAGCGGGAGGTATCAACTTCGGACCAGAAGATCTACACTGGAGCATGCTGGACGGTATTGCTGCGAGCCTCGTCGTCGGTGTTGAGCCGTTGGGTCGTACAAAGTCAGAGCAACATGAGATACAAAAGTCCCCGCAGGAGAAAACTTCATACAATCCCCCTCGCGAAGCAGGAAATGCTCCCCAAAGGACGCAAGCGAATCCGTGCTGTCTCCCCGGCTAGGAATCGTCCGCGGTCATGTAAAACAGCTGCGGCTGAATATCTAGTATGTAGTCGTACTAGGAAAGGCAATTCATTGATGACTCAAGCTTACAGATCGGAATCATCCGCATCAGTAATGTTTTCGACAGAGTCCGAGCCATTGTAACCGCCGATAATAATGCTCCCACTTCGCCGCCTGTGTTCAGAGACCGAATCATACTACGCGCAAGCTCAAGTTACACTGGGTACGGGAGATCACGGAGCGCATTTGGGCTGATCCGTTGTCCTTGTCGGAACCGAAGGTTAACCTCCCGGCCCACACCCGACTAAGACATGCTGGTTATTTACGAAATAGACTCAAGTTCTCAGTCACACATAAGATTCATCCCCTGGCCGTTATGTCAGGAAACATAGTAAAGCTGAGCCTGACGACGTGCTGCGGGCTGGGGCTATACAAATGGGTACTGTGACCACAAGGGAACCGGTAGTCGGGAAGCTCATAACTAACAGACGACTCGAGGCTGCGTTAACGGAATGGAATTTCAGCAAAGCCATAACAACAGGATGCCCACAAACGGAGGGGAAAGAAGAGGAGCATCAGAGGCACATGTTCACAATCCGATGTCACTGCCAAGTATTTGTCACTGGGTACTCGGATGCTGTAAGGGAGACCTCGGGCAAGAGTTGGCTTGGTGTATGTGGATATTCCCAATTCTAATGCGTTGTCTTCGATGATCTGGCAGGTGACGATCGCGGTGCGGCGATGCAAGCCCTACTGGGCCTGGCTGACTATTGGGAGCGAGTCGACGCACAGCAGAGCGAAGACAAAATCTTGTTTTATTTAGTAAGCCAGATGAAAGCAAGGACTGATCCAGGATCTCTTCGCCATTGAAAAGCGGCCGATTCGGGGGGGTTGGGATCGCGGCTTGTATTGAGTGCTTGGCATGCGACAAGAGAACCCGCCCGTGTCAAGTCATGGCCTTAATCAAGTTCTTGTCAAGAATGACTTACTTTGTGATGGTCAGGATATTGGTAACCTCTGACGTAGGACGCGAAGACCGCGCAAAAGCTGATGTCTTGGGGTAGTAGATAGTTGAAACGTGCAACAGTAGCCGGGATGCCTGCACCATTATTGTCGCGAAGCACCCCGCAATGTCGGTATTGAACTGATTTGGTGGTACTGCAAGTCAAGGGGAAGCGATAACTCCGGCTGACCTTCTGCTGGGTCCTTCCATGGGTCACTTGCCTTTCGATCCCATGGCCGGTCCCGTGTGCTAGCGCCCAGAAAGCCAGCAATTGGCAAATGAAGTTATTCCCAACATTAGCTTGCAGAGGAACGTTCAGGACCTTGGACGCCAGTATTCAATTTAGTTGGAACATGTGGCTTCTAATGCAGATCCGACCGGTTGGTGTCATGCCATAATTGCACTTTTCTCCTCCTGTTCGGAAGAACCCATCATCAAACACAGGCCAATGACTATTCCCATATGGTAGTCACAGCCTTTAGGGCTCCCGAGCCTTGAAGAAGGTCCAGGCCATCAAGTTCGATGACTGCGTCACGTCAGCATGATGTCGGCGGAAGCACTAGGCCACCATCAACGACATCAACACAGCCAAAGAGCTCCGGCGAGGCCAAGAACAAGGACCAGGACACACGGCTGACCAAAGCCCGGATGCCAACCAAAAAGAATACGACTTCTCAGGTCAAAGCTAAGCTAGCCATAGAGGCTGATTAGGGATGGTTGATGGAAGAGCACCGCAAGACTTTCGAAACCGGCCAGGCGGAGAGCCCTATCGAGCAGATCAACGGCGAGAGTCTGATGAATTCGCTTCTACTCTGGTCTATGACATTCAGATATGGGCAATGCTTTGGCACTGATTGCAGTTGATCTAGAGCAGCTGGATCGCCGGGGGACGACGACGGAGAGGATCAAGGCCGCCGAAAAATCGATGCGGGATGTTGGAAGAAGCTTGGAGGAGAGGAAACCAGGAGTGCGATGTACCAGAACGTTGCATCCTTTTGCAACCATGTTTTCACTCTTTTGGAAACCTTGTCCGAACTCGTCGCATACGTTGCCGCCGCCACCCGCCGCCACCCGCCGCTCCGTTATCCATCCCCAACATTGTTTAACAGCATGTCGTCAGTTCTTTCACCTCGTCTTAAGGGGTCAGATTTTGCTCTATTAGCAACTACTAGTCTTCGTGAGCTATGCGTGCCATTCAAATAGTCTACAATTCGAATGCCATCTGCGCCACTTGCTATGCGATACATTCAACGAATCGCATCAACCTTTGACTTCCACTCCTCCCGATCATCGATGCGATGTTAAAAAAAAATAAAAAAAATAAAAAAGGTCGCGTAGCTTGAAAGCCCATCTTAGTTTTTCCAGTAAAAGATCGAAGTCCGACACATGGCCTCATCCGCCGATTGTCCCGGGTCCGCTTATGCGCGCTCAGCCGTCTCCTATATCTGCTCATCGCCGCAGCTCGGCGCGTAGAAATTAAAGTAAGAAATCCTTGCCCGTTCAATGATGTCGCCGAAGAGTACCATTGTTGGCGGTCCCGTATCCAGGGTGAAGACATAACTCATCTCCACCGGGATGACTGACAGCAAATAATCGAGGTTGTATCGAGCAAATCAGTCGAGTAATTGACGACATGGAATCCGTGTCGTATGCGGACTCAGGAAGTTGACCGGTGGTAGGAGTGTTTGGGCTGGTATTCGGTCCGTTTGTGACTGGCTGCGGCGGTGACAGCGGGTCCTAGGTCGTGGCCGCGCAAACATGCCATGAGCAGATGCGCCGAGACCACATGGCTGCGAAGTCTCCATGCATCAGCAAAAGGTTGTTCGACGTTGTAGTTGAGTGTTAAGTGTCAGGTGCCAAGGGGCTATGATGACTAAGGGGGGCCAGGGGGGCCCCTGGGGCCCCCCTTGAGGGATAAATAGGCTAGAAAACTCTATAGGAGGCACTTAGAGGGCTAGATTCGAATAATATTAGGAAAGAGAGACTAGTTAGACCCCTCCTATAAAGCCTTTCACTCTATATTATAAAGCTTTCTAATACGTTTAAATCTCTACCTACTAATATAAGAGCACTAACTATTAGGCTAATAGGGGGGTTATTAGTAGACTAGTAGCCTAAATAATAATATAATAAAATAGTAGGCCACTAATAGCCCGGACGATAATATAATAAAATAATAGAGTAATAAGCTACTAATAGCCTAAATAATAATATAATAAAGCAATAAAGTAATAAGTTACTAACAACCTAGATAACAATATAACAAAACAATAGAGTAATAGGCTACTAGTAGCCCGGATAATAATATAATAAAATAACAGAGTAGTAGGCTACTAGTGGCCTAAATAATAATATAATAGAGTAATAAAGTAATAAACTATTAGTAGCCTAAATAATAATATAATAGAGTAGTAAAATAGTAAATTACTAGTAACTTAAATAATAATATAATAAAGTAATAAAGTAATAAGCTATTAATAGCCCGGATAGTAATATAATAGAATAATAGAGTACCTAAGAGAGTACTAATAGTATATTTTATATAAAATAGTGGGTTATTATCTAGAGTAAATAGTATAAACTTAGTAGTCTATTAAGAGACTTATACTCTATAAAAAACAGAGAGGCCTAAAAGGGACTTATAATACTTAGCCCCAGATTAGAAGAGAGAATACTTACTATTTAAACTACTTAACTACTTAAACCTTAGACCTATCCTAAACTTAAACCTTCTTTAAACTTAAACTTAAAACCTAAACCTAAAACTTAAACTTAGGACTTAAACTTAAGACTTAAATTTAAAACCTAGTTTTTTAACTTAAAGTTAAATATTAAAGGAATACTAAATAATAAATAATATAAATAAATAATATAAAAATAAATAACTAAAAGGAGTAATAAAGTAAGTTAAGAGTATTTAGGGGGTATTTATAAGTTATTAAGAGAGTAAATAAAACTATTTAAAGATAAAACCTTAAGGATAAAACTTTAAAAAGGAAAAATTAAAATAATAAATAATAAATAATAAAATACTAAAACTAATATTATTAATAATATTATT
>JAOWMA010000105.1:0-84962 GCA_025962755.1 Colletotrichum tropicicola
AGATTTAGTTAGTAAAGTAAGTTTTTTTATATTTTTTTTTATTAAGTATTTATATTTATATATATTTATAAAAAATAAAGAAATTTATATAATTTTTAAGTATATTATATATATAAAAACTAAGATTTTAGACTTTTTTAAATCTAAAAAGTATATTATAATAGTTTTAACTATCTAAAAACTAACTATATATATATAACTAAATATAGATTATTTTTTAGTCTAACTTTACTCTAGTAACTATCTTCTTAAGAGACCTTCACTGGGTAATACTTTTATAGGAATTAAGCTGTTTTTTTACACCTAAATACCACTTGTACAATAGCCGCGTGACAAATTATAAGACAGCCTTGAATCTTCTAGGGACCGTTCTCATTACACTGCACTCACTCCACGGATGCGAGCCATACATCAATTTTCTTGCACTCCGCAGGGCGTCAATGACATTTCAACAGCACTCAATTTGGACGACTTGGAGCTCCAGGCCGGTCAGTCAAGGTAGGAGCTGTTTACTAAGATGGACTCTGTATGCCACTGCCAGATCGTCGAGCTACCTAGATGAAGTAATATGACTGCCGCAATTCTGATGAAGAAGGTTTTATATGAGCTTGAGACACATGACAGTCAGTTGAAACTCTGATAAGGTCTCTTATGGGCGCGAACACATCTACACGGTTGCGTTGTGGAAGACTCGGAGGTTTAAGCACACCATCCTCGGCTGGCTTCTCTGTTCCCAAGAGGCAGCAAGACATGCGCATGCAAGGCCGAACAAAATGAATTAAAGAGACCGGTATTCATGCATCTAAACTTTGAGAAAAGTTAGGACCTTGCTTTAAATTATCTCGCTGTTTTCTCTATGAGGACAAAAATCGGAGTTCACCCGCCCCGTCATTCGCACTGATGTCGAATACGCCTCGCATCTTTTGAACCGCGGCAGAAATACATTCCCGCGCCCTTGGCCTCACAACGACATCATGGCCTCAACTTCCCGCGATAGGAACAGGCAGAAAAGGCGGCCGTCGGCTTCACCGAGCTTAATGGGAGCTCGCTGACGCCATTGGTCGCCCTATTTGAAGCACCGAAAAGGCGCAGCACGATCCAGATAATGTTCAAACCATTTCAGGAGGCACTTGCAGCTGGCTGAGCCTCGACCCATTCCTCTTTCGGCTCGGGTGGCATGGGGTAATTCCTCATTTGAGGGACTCTTGTCAGCTGGATTGGGCGTTGTGTTCGGCCCCCACGCAGCTCGCAGCACTTCGCCTCACTGGCGACAGCTGGATAAATAGTGAGTGACCGTTTTGTTGGGCGAATAACAGGAATAAATCAATGACTTTGCTCGAATGGGAACTTGTGCATATACCCATACATCTGAGATGTTTAGTTGTGAAATGATCGACAAGCAACTGCCGACCAGAAACTGATTGGCAGCCGAATGTTTCCAAATTAAGACGGATGTATCAGCAACGAAACGATTCTGATGGAGATTGTAAGGTTAAAAGCCAATGCATTGAATTTCACTCTCTGAGCGGTGAGGCGTCGTACAATCGGCGGTGTCCACCGACGTGTCCCTACTAAATCGTCAGGGCCTTGTAGGACCCAGAAATCGCTGACATGATGCTGGCGGTCGACTGTCGTGGAGTTCGATATCCGTGATACCGGAGGGGCTGTGGCACGACTTCCAAGGCTTTTTGATATCTCGACTGGATCAAATCGCCTTTTCAGAAAGAAGCCGAAACAGCACCCATGGCGATAGTGGCGGGTTGAAGAGCAGCAACGACCACGGTTCTGTTACGTTCCGACATCGTGTCATATTCCAGAAAACTGCCCCCCCTCCCCGATCGCCCTGGCAAGACCCTCTACAAACCCTGCATCCGAAGGGACCATGCACTTGACACGTGGGCTTGGAGTCTTAGCCGCAAACAACCCCAAGCGACATGTTCAAAGGGAAACAAAAAACCACCTCAGTGCAACATCGTCGGAGGGGCCATCTACAAGGGGAACGGCATCCTTCCCGGGCATCTCGACGTGAGATTGATGAAGCAGAGCCAAGAACCGCAGCAATCCCGACGAACGAAGCTCCTTGATGCGCTGACGTGCGCACGCACCTCCTTTACGGGGGAAACGATATGGGCCCTATCAGCTTGAATTCGGCCCATTACTGGACGATGTCACCCCGTCGCTAGGGTGCATCGTTGAAGAATGCTCCGCAGCGGATGCGAGCTCATGAGTCGTCGCCGCGAGACCCGCAAAGCGAACCCTCAACCTCGTGAGAAGACCGCTGCAATTGCCGTACTGTCCAAGGGTTTTCCGACTTCCGAGTTGGGCGTCCCGGGGTCGTGTCGCGCAAGGATCTTGCCGGCGCCACAGGGTTACGATTACATCGGGAGAAGAGTACCTAGGGGGGGGAGACGGGACCAAATTGCGATGAACGGGGGTGGTTTCGCGGCGCCATCGTCGTTTGTTGGTGGTATTTAAGATTTCGACGCGCTTCTTTCGCTCTTTTGGTCACTATTGACAAGCCCTTCTGAGAATTCTCCTGCCGAACGAATCCTTCTTTCGCTTATCTTCCCCCCTCCCCCCCTCCAACTCTTCCTCCAAATACCACATCACCACAGCCATGTCTGCCGTCAAGCCTACCTTCGTTCTCGCGCCCGGTGCGTGGCAAAAAGAGATCTGCTTCTCCCCCGTTGAGCAGCTTCTGGCCGAGAAGGGCTACCCCGTCGAGGCCGTCGAGTACCCCTCCGTCGGCGCTGAGCCCCCCACCAAGGGCCTGAACGACGATGCGGCCGCGGTCCGCGCCGTTCTTCAGAGACTCGCCGACGAGGGCAAGGAGATTGTCCTGGTCGTCCACTCCTACGGTGGCCTCGTCGGCGCCAACGCCGTCCAGGGCCTGGGCTACAAGCAGCGCGCCAAGGAGGGCAAGAAGGGCGGTGTCATCACCTTCGTTTACCTGACCGCTTTCGTCGTCCCTGTTGGCAAGTCCATCAAGGAGATGCTTGGCGGCCAGTTCCTGCCTTGGATGAAGTTCGACGTAAGTCTCATGGAGGGTTGGTTTGTTTTCAGTCCTCAGCTAACCATTCACAGGGCAACTACGTCCACGCTCTCACTCCCGAGGAGGTCTTCTACCACGACGTTGAGCCTGAGACCCAGAAGAAGGCCATCGAGCAGCTGCAGCACCAGTCCGCTCCCGTCTTCTCCGACGTCGTCACCTACGAGCCGTGGCACGAGATCGACAGCATGTTCTTCTTCTGCACGGAGGACAAGGCCATCCCCATGGCCATCCAGGAGGGCATGGCCGGCATGCTCGGCCCCAACGGCTTCACCTGGAGCGTCAAGGCTTCCCACTCTCCTTTCCTCTCCGTCCCCAAGGAGACTGTCGAGGGTCTGGAGCACGCTGCCAAGGTTGGCCAGGAGAGAGTCCGCGCATAGACGGGGAGGTGTTGGACCAAATATCCGTAAAATGAATGAAGTCACGATTGATGACCAAGTGGGATCCGGTCTGATGCATGCTCGTGAACTGAGGGCTTGTGAAGTGAACTACCCTGTGCCCCTCTAACGTCCCTCTTGTGATTCCTAAATCGGATCTATAAGTCCAAGGGGGCCTTCCGTCTAATTTCGACAATCTGCTTACAAGCGCTTCGGTCCGTTCCCACGTAGACTCCACCCCGCGTCCATGTCTTCACGTGTCCCGCGAGTACTCTCCCACATTGGCAGACGTCCGAGCGCACAGCTGCAGGTCATCGCAATGAGACGTTGCCTCGTGGGGAAAAATAGGATCGTGGAGCTTGGCTGGGAGTCTGAGTCACAAACGCAATCCCCTGCAACTCGTATGAGGCCCCTGGCAGTCAAGTCAGTGCGAGGTGTGAGTGGAACAATATTGATACTGAGACGTCCAAAAATGGAATTCTGCTGCTGACTGGTACTGTTTGTGAAATACAAGCCCTAAACACCTCTTTTCAATAGTAGGTTGTGAGTGAGCCAAAACTTAGCTTGCTCATGGTCCTGATTTGATCAGATAACAAGTGAGTGTTCATATACACTGTCCGGACTGGGAGGCTCAATCAGAAGAAGCTCGCAGTTGAGCGTCGCATAATGTTCCAATGTTGAGATAAGTGAGCTCAAGACCATCGTACTGGGTGCAATGAACCAATACATCACAAGCCATTCCGTCGATGCATCGTCAGAATGTGCGCTCTTGAGCAACCGTCTCATGCTGTTATCATTTGCTCGCTTCTGGAATATGGATGTTGTTTGATCAAAGGACAGATTTGGGCGCATCCCAGTGTTTCGGCACCGCAAAAGTGACATCCGAGTTCTCCATCTTGATGCCTAACTGCCACCGCCCGAGGCCCGGCCAGAAGTTCTCGTGTTCGCCCACGGTGTTTCCCTTCTCATCAGCCTGCCTGATATCGAACCATCCCAAACTCGCCTTCTTCGAAGTCTGGCCCGGCGCAACGCTGCACCAGCGGTCAGTTCCAGGCAGTTCGCCCTGGCTTCCATTACCCTCTGGCAACGGAGGCTGGACGAGTGTCGCGTCGATGCCGACGTATGAGAGAAGGTTCAATGACAAGGGAAATGAAGGGACATAGGGGACGGGTTTAAAAGTGGCCTGGAAAAGCGGCGTGGTGCTGGCCGCGGCTTCTCTGATGTCGCCGGTCGTGTCGTGGGGAAAGACCTTGACGGCGGTGCTGCCGTCCTCGTTCTCTTTCCACTCAAAGGCAGCGAGGTGCTTTGGAATGTTCCAGTCTGGCTCCATTGTTAGCAGGGATTCAATGCTGTCAGACTAGTTTAGACTGCGACTGACTCTTCCGGCCGTTCCAGCAGGTGTACTTCTGCGAGACGTATATCCTCGTGATTCTTGCATTTTTCTTCTTCACTCGCTTGCCGTTCTCTTCCACTGTGTACTCGTGGAACCCGGGGCTGAGAATCAGTTCGTCGTAGGGGCCGACCGGGCTCTCATGGTAGCGAATGATCTGGATCATGCTGATGCCGCCCAGCGGTCTACTCCCTTCCGGGGCGACGAATGAAGAGTTCGCCTCAAGGGGAGAGTAAGTGATGGTCGGCGGGTGCTCTGCTTGCTTACGGGGCGTCCAGAAGCTGAAGAGGTAGATGGTGCCCTTGAGTTTCCATGGAGGAGGGACATGGGTGTAGTCGTTCGACGTCATCGTGATCCGCGGAGGTGAGGCAGAATGAGTGGTGGGATATGCGACGGAAATGCAGCGAAAACACGCGGAAGAAAACAACGTTGATGGATTAGATTAGGATAAAAATAAGGGGAAAAAAAAAGAAATCAACAGCAGCAATTCACCGCTTGCTAAAACGCGCTGCAGTCTACCAAAAGCGATGAGCTTCCTCTGTCGTCATGTCAGACAGAGTGTGAGAATCTGGGGTGCGTGAAGGATGGACGATGCGGGGCGCTCTCAGCACCTTAAATATCCTGTCAGCGGGCATAGAGCGGTCATGTTACCTTGTGAACCGGCGAGACACTGCTGTTTGCGGGGCTATAGCGCCGTGCCGCTGCACAGGCCCAGGGGCCTCGGCTTCCGATGGCCCGCCCACGAGCTAATTGCCGTCTTGGGAAATCTCGGCGGCGTGCTTGCATCCAATGGTCGTTGACTTAGTAGACTGAGGTGGTCAAAGTCAGCCTCACGAATGAGAACTCTCAGATAAATATGACGAGCCTCACGTGTAGTTGCTCGGCTCGATCTGCGACCCGTTGCCACGGCCCAGTGGGCTTCAGTCTGCAATTTATGGCGGGGTCCTGTTCCGGACTGGAGTTTCCAGCCGATTAAGTCAAGTCTTCATGAATAGACATCTCACAGAACGAACTGTCTAGAACTGTACGTCTTTATTCAATGGGTGCGCCGGAAACTAATAGTTTGATGCGCCCTTCGCGTGGGTTAAAGTTGCTCTAAAGTTGGTGATGGGTCCCGCTGGCACCTAGCGTCAGGCACATCATGGTGTTCGGCGACTGTCATGTGGCACGTATAAGTACACTCAACTCAGTGAGACTGTAATATTTGAATATCGACGAAGCGATGAGAACCTATTCGTGCCATTTGTCTGGCTACGATAGCAGGTTACATGTGGCGTCGAGCATATCATTAATGTGATTCTCAACGGCAGCTCCATCGCATTGACAGGCTTGGAAAGAATAATTCTCTTGGTGTCCATTTCGGCAAGTTCGTTCATTTTTGTACCGGAGTATGGTTCAAAGTGCAACGGGCTAAACCAAGCTTCCCATTGTCAACCCAGACTCGTCTTTCATATGATTAACCCAACAAGAAGCAGTGTGTAACAGACCGCCATCGTCAACTCAAGTTGCCGCTGATAGTCGTAGCCAGCCAATTTGAAAATGGTCTGGGCCAGTAGAGTCAAAGCTGAGATGTAAAAGACACTGTATCCCAGACCTTGTGGTTAGATAAGCTTCCTAGGCTACGTTTTTACTCACTTGAAAATTGACAAAAGAACACTGTCTTCGCCGACAACATGAACTTACCGCATGCGTTGCGGACCAAACGTTTGGTGCAATCCAGTTTGAGGGGGCCGCGCCCCAGGACGTCGATCGTCACACCCCGAGCTATTGCCACTGCTTGAGGCTTTGTCAGCCGGCAGAGTCGGGGATTGAGAATTGACCTGTTCTTGAAGACTGGTCATGGCGGCTTGAGAACGGGTGTTCTGGAGAATCCGAGTAAAAAGGCCACGAAAAGGCAAAGTGTAGAGAGCAGTAAGCGCAGCGGACGCCGGCTCAGGTAATAAATGGCTGAGCAGGAAAGATGGTGGACCAGCGAGAAACGGTCGGGGCCGCGTTCCGGCTTGGCTCGGGCTGGCTTGCCGGTAGGGACATTTGCGGGTCAACAAGCGTGGTCGCCAGCAGCTTAAGATGTTGGAGTGTAAGCAGACAAAAGTTCCTCCTCTGCCCGTAATCATACGAGGCCCGGGTGGTACTAGGGCAGCAGAGTAATCAGGCAGGACCAATAACTATGGACAAGATTGTGATCGGTATGGGAAAGGGTTATAGACCCTGACCCTACTGGTTGCCGTAAGTTTTTGCAGACTTGCGTGGATGTCTTCAACGCCAACTAAACCCTCGAGGGAGATCCAGAACCGTTTCCAATTGAGCCGTCAATTGAAACCACTGTAGAACAGAGGCCCAACTCCGCCACTTCACAATGCAGCAGTAAGTAGAAGCTCACCAAACATCCATGGCACTATGTTGTCAAGTGCCCCGTCCTATGGGCACAAGGCAATATCGTAGTAGCTATCGAAGTCGACGAGCTCGAGCAGCTTTGGTCTAACCCGAAGGGAAATTTATTTCAGTTCTCAAGTCTGGCTTTCATATCACACGGTATGGTCGTTTCATTTAGCTTATAACGCGATTCGATACCTATCAGAAACGACTGGACCTAGTTTTGCGCGACCCCGTTGACGCAAAATTCAGCTACACAAATTGACGAGCAACAATCCTCAAGACATCGAAAATCGACCCTGGCTGCACCCTGTCCCCCACAGCAGTTTGCGCGTCACATGCTTCCGCCAGTCATTGAGTAAACAGCCACCAAGATTTCTGAAGATGTCCAAGCTTAGCAGCAGCCAGTGGAACCACAGCAACCGATGACGCAACCGATGTTGCAAGCAGGGCAACCAGGGTTGTTGCAAGTGCCCACGCAAGTGTCGTAGAACTCGCGGTCGCAACGCTTGTTCAGATCCTGCGGCTCGAGGCTTCGCTCTGGAAGAGAGGGGCTCCATGTCAGTATATTATTCATCGAAACGCTCTTTTCTGGGTGTTTTTACCATGGAGTGTCCTGGCCAGAGCAGCGTAGTCCAAAGGAGCTGGGGCAGGCTCAGCGGCCGGGACGGCGGCGGCAAAGGCAACGAAGAGAGCGGCGACGGTGGCGGCGAACTTCATTTTGAGAACGAGTTGATTTTGGGGAGGAAATGGTTAGAGTAGCAGAATGATGGGTAATAAGTTGTTCCTGTTCTGTGCTTGATGTATTGCGTGCTGAGTTGAGAGGATGTTGTGATTTTCTGGAGACGACCGAGCGTTATATAACTTTTTCTCGTCCCCTTGATCATGAGCTTGAATAATAAGTGAACGTAACCAGATGAGACAGGTCCAAAGTTTTCCTGCTAGCTCTCCTCTCCGTGGGACTTTGAGGTATCCGTCCGTACTCAACAGAATGTCCACGAAGTCCGCAGGTAACCATACCGTTGATGTCTTTGCAGACCTTTTGTCTGAACCTGAGGCTTCGACGCCAAGAGCTCAACCCGAAGGATGTGGTTTACGACTAATGCATCTACAATGCGGCAAGATCGGCGTCAAACCCCGCAACGAATGTACTGAGGCTGTCACTACTAGAGGCGTCAGCATCATGGGTGAGACTGAGAGAAGGATCACGCGTCTTGGCGTCGACAACGATGTCACCCATCACTCATGATGTTGACAATGACTGGACGACATCGCGAGTGCCAAGAACAGCTCCAATGTTCCACTTTGCTCCAGGCGCGTAACTGTCCAGGTGTCTCTCAAGATTGAACGTGTAATGAGTCGGAATACTTGCTCTGTTGTGAAAAGGGCGATCATAAATTCCCATCTAGTACCAATTGTCGTCAACAAAACTTTGTCCAGTATTTCTCCAAAAACATGGCGTAGTAAAATATTCAATCAAAAACTGTCTTGGCAGTGCTATAGCTTGTTTTACTCTCATTGTGAGTTGATGACGCTTACTCGCCGCGGATGGGATAGACAACAATTGCGAGGCCTGACTTAGGCAGGTATTCCGGTCCCTAATTAGGTACACTTAGTCTTAGGCATCCCCGCATTCTGGAGTCCGTCTCCGTGAATCAAATGTCTACGTCCCCAGAAACCGCCTGGTTGACATTGCGGGTCGTTGAATCCTTCCCGTGGCCATAAGCCGTGATTGGGTGGTCAATCCGGCAGGATTCTCAGCTCTCGCTGCCGAGACCCCTGATCCTCAACACCCCACAGTCAGACTCACTGTAACATCAACTCCATTAGTCCATCTGCTTTTAGACATATGTTACAATCTGTGAGGCCTAAACGGCAAGTGATCTACGCCAGAGGAGAGTGACTGGAAGTTGCCTGGGTGCATTGCTTATTGTTCCAATGGCAGTGCTTGACAATCAATTTGTCTCACGTACATCCTTGAATGATGACTGAAGACCTAAAGTCTTCCGATACGCCAAGACAGGATTGATGAATCACGGGTGATATTGCAGATGTATCGTGCTACTTACTGAGGACATGACACTTAATATCATCTACCTTAGGTCGAAGGGTTTGATAAGTTGCTGCCTAGAAATGTCTTAGGGAGGCATCCCATCAGGATCCAGAAGTCCCGCTCACTGGTTCATTTCGCGTGACCCATATCATCAACTGGGTTGATCTTTCTGCTTTGGACATGTCCGGCACAGGTAGTGTCGCGCGGGGACTCGGAGGATTCGCAGCAGCATTACAAAGACTTGCAATGGTCTCACCTATCACGGAGGGAGGATTCATGTTGCCCAGCACAGCGAGATCATCTCAGCATCCATGTCTTGGCAGCTTATACTAGCCCGTTGAGAGCCAGCGACAATAATCTCTCGATGATAGCTACATATACCCTCACTTTTCAAGTCAGATACAAAGTGTAAGACCAAGGCGCGGTGTCTCCCTCGAGTAACCTCACCGGTCTACGCAAGTGCGGGGCGTTCCTCGGCGAGTCCTTCTTTCCGCAGGATCCGAAGGATCGCGGAGGAACCGAAACTGACTCAAAATCATGCTCATCTGGGGATAGGCAAACGCGGGGTTCTAATTGATAAGGTACCTAAGCGAAGAAGGGTTGACAATCTGGTCCTCATATTTATACCACAAGTCGAGGAGCAGCTTAGTGAAACGACTCGGACTCATGGACCACGACAAGATTTCACAAGTCGAACGGAACATTTAAGCAATAAATTCAGTTAAAAGTATAATATGATGACAGTTTGCGTTATAGGATTAGGCGTTACAAGTGTTTTTCTTGACGTTCAGATACATTAATAGGTACATTCTGTGCCGCGTACTGAATTTCCCCAAAAGAAACACTCCTTTGGCCCCGCAATATCGTGCTCTGTCGAACCCATACAATACTCAAACGAACGAATGGCCTGCTTCTTCACAGAATCCAGATAGAGAGATTTTGCCATAGCTCCATTAGGAATACACGATCATTCGAATCAGAAGTCGGGGTTCTTGCATTGAGAGACGGGGTAACTCCTCACGGAGTCGGGGCCAAAGCCACAGCAGCACAAGCAGACTGGCAGCTTCCGAATGCTGAATTGCATGCTACGACGGCTGGGGCAGCCGCAGCGCCTGCAGTGGCTCCCCAAACGGCACCGGCGGCGGCGTAGCATGCCATCACGACACCCGCGCAGCCGGCTTGGCAGATGGCGTATCCCAGGGGCCCACCCATGACGGTGGGAACCGACGATAGAGACAAGATCAAAAGAGAATTTTGAAGTTTCACTATGCGAGTAAGTAAGTCAGCCTTTGGTGCGTGAAGTAAGTAGTAGTGTGAGGAATCGTGCTCTGGAAATGTGGTGGATAGCAAAATGAGATTGGCTTGAAGATGGTTCTGGTATAAATACCTCTTGTAAGCGTGACTACCCTTCTTTTTGTCTTTTGTTCGGTCGAAAGATGGAAACTTCCTGAATCAACGAAGAGGTGAGAGGCAGGTTGGTGGAATGCTACTGTGGACGGCCTCCCGCATCAGATGTCTCTGATTGGCGTCACCGCCAGCCTTCAAGCTGCGATCGAGAAACGATGAAGGCTACGCGGCAACGGGATCTTCGAGCAACTCCGTCAGAAAGTCAATCAGAAACGCGAAAAAGGATGAAAGCCCCCTCAAATCACCCCTGAAAAACCTCCACCAGAATGACCGAGGGTATCTGATTTGCATTCAATCTCTAAAACAACAAAATTTTCCTATAACCCAGAACGCCATGCCATGCGTCATCCGCAAGAAACCGCCCGATCCGCCCCCTGTAGCCCCTCAGAAGGCGATTCTCCGCTTGCGTCCGGTGTACTTGGAAGTGGCCTTGACGATCTTGCCCTTCCTCTCCATCTGCTCCTTCTTCTTGACGATCCACGCCTTGCTGCCCTTCTTGATCTCCCCCCTGCCGCTCTGGTCGCTCGCCTTCCGCCTGGCGTCCTCGACGTCGACGTTGTCCATGCCGTCGACGACGTTGGTGATGTCGCCGCCGCGGCCGCCCTCGGCGGTGCCGCCGACCGTCAGAACCAGGTACAGCTTCACGTTCTTCGTCTCCGGGTCGTCCTCGAGCAGGCCGGCGCCGAAGCCGGCCTTGACGGCGGCCTGGGTGATCATGTTGCGCTGGGTGTCGTTCTTGGGGTAGAACTGGCACACGGCGCGGCCGCCCCTGCGCAGCGAGGCGTACAGGCCGTTGAAGAAGCGCGTGAGGCGGCCCTCGGGGGAGGTGTCGCTGCTCTCGGCGTTGCAGAGCCACTGGATGGCGGAGATGGAGATGGCGGCGTCGAAGGAGCCGGCGCGGAAGGGCACGCCCTGGCCGATGTCGGCCAGCAGCAGGTCGCCCTCGACGTCGCGCTGCAGGGCGATGTCGAGCATCGAGGGGGAGACGTCCATGCCGATCCAGGTGTGCGGGCCGCCGTCCTCGGGGCCCTCGGCGGAGAGGATCTCGCCCGACAGGCCGCTGCCGCAGCCGACGTCGAGGATGAGGGAGGGGTGCTTGAGGTCGAGCAGCTCGAGGGCGCGGCGGGTCATGGAGGCCTGGATGTTTTGGATACGGGAGGACGTCGTGTACTTGCGCGCTTCCGTGTCATTGTAGTGGATGTCGGCCGCGCTGCGGAGAGGGGGAGGACTCGTTAGCTGGGCGGGCGAGGATGGCGGGGTCGCAGGGGGGAAGATTGGCTTACAGGGTGTCCTCAGGGCGCGACATGATGGGCAGATTTTGGCAAAAGGCGAGCTGGCAAGCAGTTTCCAGGAAAGACAGGGCAGGTCGGCAGTTGGAGTAGTCTGTCACCCTCGTCGGCGCATCGAGGAATTGGGCGGTGAATTTTGTGTCGTGGGAATCCTCAAAAATTCGCAGCTGGGGGGCGCGGATAGCTATCGATAAGGATAAGGAACCTGGAGCGGGTGGTGGGGTCGATAACGGGCACCGGCTTGTGAGAATCAACGCTTATGTCATCCGGCTGCCGCCCCCTCCGCCGGATCAAGACAAGCGCCGAAGCTCCGGCGCAAAGGCCACGCTTGCGAAATGGCACCCACCAGAAACCCCCCCGGCCCCGACGCGCCTCCCGCCCGCCCCCCGTACACGAGCTGGGCTTTAATTACACAATGTTGTAGCTCAACCCCAGCTGCATCAGGCACTCGTTCACCACTTTTCCATTTTCTCTTCTCCCATGCTACACCTTCGCACATCCTCCAGATAACCCAACAGGCCGTCAAGATGTGGATTCTACCCCTCGTCGGCTACCTCGGCTCCATCGTGGGCTTCTGCTTCCTGACCCTGGCCATCGGTTCGTCCCCCCCCCCCCCCCGTCCCCGGGTCTCCCTTGGCAAGCGGAAATGTACTGACGTAGTTACTGGTGTCCAGCTTCGGGTCTGTACTACCTCTCGGAGCTCGTCGAGGAGCACACCGTCATCGCGAAGCGCCTGCTCACGAAGCTCATCTACTCGATCATGGTCCTGCAGCTGCTGCTGTGCGTCGTCGACCGGTTCCCCTTCAAGTTGACCCTCATGGGCATCGTCTCCCACGTCGTCTACCTGGGCAACATGCGCCGGTTCCCGTTCGTCAGGTTGACCGACCCGCTGTTCCTGGCGTCTTGTGGTATGTTCCCGCGGTGCTGGGAGTTGTCCAAATGAAAGCAGTGAGCTAACACAGCCCCAGTGCTGGTCCTCGTGAACCACTACCTCTGGTTCCGCCATTTCTCCGCCGCCCAGCAGCGATCCTACTCCAACATGCACTCCTACTACGACCAGCCCGACGTCCCCACCTTCACCGAGATCGCCTCATACTTTGGACTCTGCGTCTGGATGGTCCCCTTTGCTCTCTTTGTCAGTTTGTCGGCGAGCGACAACGTGCTGCCGACAATGGGCAGCGAGGACCCCCTGCGGGACTCGTCCGGCAAGAACAAGCGCCAGGGCTTCGTCAAGTCCGTGGTCGACACGGTGCTCGGGGCGATTGGCGAGGTGTTCAGAACGGTTGGCTGGGAGAGGAGTTGATTTTACATGTGACTGCGTATGTTGTTGTGTAAGACAGGGATGCCGCATCTGGAACATGTGGTTTGTACAATATGCCCGACCCGCGCTGTCTGGATGACGGCCAGGGAGGCTGCCAGCAGCTTGCAAAAGAATAGATACCCGGAGATTTTCTCCATCCCAACAGTCTCAATTCCCTTACGCCCTTGGGGGATGCTATGCTGTCAAGCAGGTCACAACCTGCAGGGTATGATGGCCACGTTTCTCGCAACAGATACACATCGTGGGGCACACAGGTGCTGCACCTGGCGGCACACTTGCTCCATGGTTCTTGATGACAACTGTTCTTGCGCAAATGTCCTCTCAGGCACGCAGCCAACTGTGTGCTCAATCCGCCAATCATCAACACCGGCCGGTCCTTTTGCGCCGATGACGTACCTGATCCAGGCAAGGGGCAGCATCGCCTGCAGCCCTAGACGGCAACCGCATGAGAAACCAGATCAAAAAACTGATGGTCTTTTTGCTCACTCCCACTCAACCCGACTTGTACCAGGCTTCCCCAGCGCCCTCTTTTTCCATTCCAGTTGGTCCTTCTGAGGCTGTGGCGAAGAAGCCAATCAGCCGCCGTAGCCAAAAAGACACTGCATTAGCGAGATCCTCCTGACCGCGAGTCAAAAGGCTCCCACCTCAGTGAAGACCATCCATTTCGCATCCCGCCAGATTCGGACAGAGCACTGCTGTGCTTGTTGCTCCAGGCCTAGCGCGGTCTTTTTGCACCCGTGTCTGCCATGTGCTCTCCATCGCAATCGCTCGCTGGGGAAAAAAAAAATATCACACCATCTTCATGAACCGTGTGGCCGTGCCTGCAGTAGCTGACGGCAGTTCTGCTGTGCTGAAGGACCCCTGTTTTCTTCGGCCCCCCCCCTGTGTCGTCGGGTCCTTTTGAACAACAGTCACGTTGCCAGCCCAGCCCTGGGAACGAAGTCTGGTTGTTGATCGCGGTCTTTTTTTTTTTTTTTCTGACCGCGACGACGGACACGTAGGCAATCCCCAAACGAGGATTTTTATGTGCTGTGTTGTCGGAGGTGGTGAGGCGTGGAGTGGCCTCAAAAGGACCACGCGTGAACCATGGGCCTCATGGGGCCGCCTCCTCACCAAGTGTTGCTCCTCACTGTGCTCCTCACTTGAGCGAGGATCGCGAGAGTCGGCGGTCCTTTTACACTCTGGCAGCTGAAATCGAGGTTTGTCGCAATGAGGATATAAAAAGCGCAAAGAGCCGGGTGTTGATGGTCTGGTTGTCTCCCATCCATCCTCATCATCACCACCGTCACCCTTCATATCGTGCATCTTAGGCCTGCTGCGACACCATCGTAATTGGTCTTGCCTACCGTGCCCCGAAAATCAATCACCACAATGTCTTCAAACCAGAACCAATCTCAATGGGTATCGGTCCCGCGCCAATACTACAGCCAGACACCGACTCAAGCTACATACCAGCAAGCCAGCGCCGGCAGCGGCAGCATGCTCGATTACTGGTTCTCCGAGACCGAATCAGCGGCTCCGTACCACAACATCGGCGCTTACCGGCCCTTCACCTCCGGAGGTGGGGCGAACACGCGGGGCAGCGCCCCGAGCACCACCGGCGCGACGAGGGGCAGCGGAAAGGGCCGCTGAAGCCCATTTCGGTTCTGGCCTAGGCCGGAATCATGCGGCAAGACATGGATTTCAAGATGTAGCATCTCATCTCATTGTGGGAGTCGGGAGTTTTTGGGTCATTGATTGGGCGGGTTCATGGACACAAGGTGGGTTTCGGTTTCCTGGTTTGGGCGGCAAACAAATGGGTTAACGGAGGCTGACGGACATTTGCGGAGCATACGTTTGATTTCAGACATTCGATTCGCTTGTTATTATACCAAAGTCCCTTCCCAACAGCGATGAAGTGATACTCTGGGGTGATGGCCCAACGCTGATAGGCCACATCAAACTGTTGCATGATCGCTTACGACCGTTAACTCCGTTCTTCTGCTACCCGGCAGGCGAGGACCAACAGCCTGCCAAGTCGGAGGAATTGTTGGTTATTAAGCTTGTTAAGCATTCGGTGTATTGATGTGCCGCTCTACATTCAATGGCCGCCAGTCGTCGTGACTAGGGGTTGAGAGGCGGACGTAGACAAGATATTTAGACATCACGAATCGCCCTGGACACGATACACTATTATTTCACATCATCGCAACTTACCTTGATCCTTCAGAGCCCGCTAGCACTCTCAAAGCACCCCGTTCGACTTGAGCCATGGCACCCACGTACGACCAAAACACGAGGGCAACCGAGCTCGTGCCCCTCTACGCGCCTCACATCGCCGGCAAGACCATCCTCATCACCGGCGTCTCACCAGGTAGTCTCGGCGACGGCTTCGTCAGGCAGGTCGTCGTCGCAAAGCCGGCCACCTTCATCCTCGCCGGGCGTTCCCCGGCCAAGTTCCAGCCCCTCATCGACGAGCTCGCGGCCTCCCACCCGGACACCACCTTCAAGCCCCTGGCCCTGGACCTCACCTCCCTAGCCAACGTCCGCGAGGCCGCCGCGACAGTGAACTCGTGGGCCGACGTGCCGCACATCGACCTGCTGGTCAACAACGCCGGCATCATGGCGGTGCCCTTCGCCCTCACGGCCGACGGCTTCGAGAGCCAGTTCCAGACGAACCACCTGGGCCACTTCCTCCTCACCAACCTCCTCATGCCCAAGGTCCTGGCCTCGGCCGACCCGCGCATCGTCAACGTCGCCAGCGGCGGCCACCGCCTCGGCCACGTGCGCTGGACGGACCACGACTTTGGCGGCGGCAAGCACTACGACCCGTGGACGGCGTACGGGCAGTCCAAGACGGCCAACGCGCTCTTCTCGCTCGCGCTGGCCGAGAGGCTCGCGGCCAAGGGCCTGTCGGCCTTCAGCCTGTGCCCCGGGTTCGTGACGACGAACCTCGCGGCGCACGGGGCCGCAGACTACCCCGCGTTCCTCGAGAGCCTGCGCCGCGCGGACGTCGCGGTCGGGACCAAGTACCTGTGGGGGTTCGGGGATGTGCGGCCCAAGGACATGGACCAGGGGGTCTCGACGCACGTGTTTGCGGCGTTCGACCAGGGGCTGAAGGCGACGAACGGGGAGTATCTGAGTGACTGTCACGTTGCGGACCCGTACGAGGAGGAGGTGTACTGCTGGGCGCGGAGCAAGGTCGATGCGGACATGCTGTGGAAGCTGAGCGAGAAGCTTGTTGGGCAGGAGTTTGGCTACTGAGGCCCGAGCTGGGGGAATGATGTCAGAGCCGGCGGGTGGGGGCGAGTTTCACGGTTGTCGAGCTCGTCTGAGGAGTTGCGATGGTGGTCCATGAACACCGAGAAATGGATACACATGAACAAGCGACGGGATAGAGGTTGGGAGGGTTAACTTGAATAAAAGGAGAGTACGAAAGTACCTTCCAACTTGGCTCAATGGATGCCCCACAACGAGACCCGTTCAAGCCACAGTGCTGTCCACCAGCCACAGCCACAGACCAGTCCAGATTTCTGCATGACTAATATGTGGCTGACCGCAGCCTGCACCGCCACAACAATGTCCTGGCCGTTTCGCCGATCTCCCAGAAACCTGCAAAGTGGCGAAAACCAGACATGTACTTGGCGCTCATCTCGCTCAACGGCTCGTCCATTCGCCAACTATCGGACGGACTTGCCCGAGCAGCGATTGGGCGTCGAGGGGCCTCCGACGCGTACGCCTCGTCATGCGTGCCAGTCTCTGCGGCGCCATTCGCCTAGCGACACGCGAAATGCGCCGCGGGTGCTGCGGATGCGATGGGGAACAAATGAGGCTGTGCCGCGCCGAGTGCCGACGTCATTCGTCCGACCTGCGCTCCGTTTTGGTCTCCAACTCAACTCTCTGTGTGGCTTTGCGCAGCAGGGATGAGCTGTTGCGGACGGCCCTGTCTTTCATTCCTGCTCGACCTGCGTTTTGTTTGACCCCGTCCTGGATCAGTTGGGGCAGAGGAAATGACGGCACCTTGGCTGTACGCCAAAAGGAGGTCCGAACATAATAAGGTACGTACGGTTACGGCTCCAGACCTCCATTATCCTGGAACAAGCTTGGCTGCCTCCAGCAAACGCGCATCCCGCCCAGGAATGCCCCGGTGGCAACGGTAGGCGAAGCTTTGCGTTTTCCCCGTCGGCGGTGGCCACTGGCCTGTCATGGGAGCTGACGACGCAGCCTTGCGACGACTTGGAGGCCAGATCCAGGCAACTGTTCCTAGCTGCTAGCCACTGCGGCGTGTGTGTGGGTGTGAGAGAAAGTGTGTGTGCCCAGCCTGCCGGCATGTGATGTTCGGGCCAGACAAGGTCCTCCGGCGCAGCTCGCGCTGCGTAATTATTCATAAGCTTATCCTGGGCAGATGCCAGCGCAGCAGGCCGTCTCTGTTTAAAAGGCTTGCTCTCCCAGTTTCGCCTTGACATACTGCTGGAGCTCGTTCTACTAATACTCACCCTTTTGCTGTCGGACGCACACACGTACGAACCCGAACAACAGACACATACACGCACACTGCATGACTATTATGGGCTCATTGTACGAATCTCCCGCAGCAGGCCGTGACTACCGCTCTTCCACTAACGCCTCCCCCAGACCCGACCGCGACATGGCTCCGACCATCGACTCGGCGCTGGGGACGGCGGACATGGCCAACGAGCAGCGCGGCCTGCTCGAGCTCATCGACAAGCTGCAGTTCGCGCAGCTCGACAACGTCAAGCTGCCCCAGATCGTCGTCGTCGGCGACCAGTCCGCCGGCAAGAGCTCCGTGCTCGAGGCCATCACCGGCACCCCGTTCCCCCGCGACGCGGGCGCCTGCACGCGCTTCGCGACCGAGATCCGGCTGAGGAGAGCGGCCGAGGCGAGCCTGACGGTGTCCATCATCCCCGACAAGAACCGCTCGTTCCGCGAGCAGGAGCGCCTGAAGCAGTTCGGCGGCGCCGTCGACACCGACATGTCGTTCGAGTCGCTCATGCGCTCCGCCGTGGACCTGATCGCGCCCAAGAACATCCCCGGCCGCTTCGCCGCCCGCGACATCCTCGTCGTCGAGAAGCGCGGCCCGGACATGCCGCTGCTCACGCTCGTCGACCTCCCCGGCCTCGTCAAGAACGCCAACAACGACCAGTCCATGGACGACATCAAGACCATCGAGACGCTCTGCGACCGCTACATGAAGAGCTCGCGCACCATCATCCTCGCCGTCGTCGGCGGCAACACCGACTACGTCCAGGCGCCCATCCTCACCAAGGCGCGCCACTTCGACCCCTCGGGCGGCCGCACCATCGGCGTCCTCACGAAGCCCGACCTCTGCGAGTCCATCGGCCTCGAGGACAAGTTCATCGAGCTCGTCCAGAACCGCGACAAGCAGAACTTCTTCAAGCTCGGCTGGTACGTCCTGCTCAACCCGGGCCCGCGCGACCAGGGCCAGCCCTGGCCGTCGGCCCGCGAGCGCCGCCAGCGCGAGGAGGACTTCTTCGGCCGGGGCAAGTGGCGCGCCCTGCCGGGCTCCATGTGCGGCGCCGGCGCGCTCAAGCAGAAGCTCAGCACGCAGCTGCAGCGGCACATTGGCCGGCACGTCAAGACGCTGCGCAAGCAGATCCAGAAGGCGCTCGACGACTGCGACGCGGAGCTCAAGTCCATGGGCACGGGCAAGGACACGGTCGAGGAGATGCGCATCGAGCTCGTCGAGCTCTTCTCGTCGTCCAAGGAGCTCGTCATCCCCGCCGTGCACGGCTTCTACAAGAACCCGCCGCGCAAGAGCTTCTTCCGCACGACGGCCGACCCGCGCGGCACGCCGGCGCAGAACCTGCGCGCGCGCGCCATCGAGGAGAACGAGAAGTTCTCGCACCGCATCCGGCAGAACGGGCGCAAGTTCGGCTTCGCGTCGTCGACGGACCCGCGCTCGCCCGACGGCGTGAGCATCAGCGACAGCGGCAAGCGCGACTTCGTCGCCAAGGAGGTCGAGATGCTCCTCAAGCAGATCCGCGGCTCCGAGTTCCCCATGGACCCGAAGCCGCGCGCCGTCTACATGCTCTTCCAGAGCTACTCGGAGAACTGGCCGAGGCTGGCGCAGGAGCACAAGGACAACCTGGGCGTCGTGTGCAACGAGTTCCTGAGCGAGGTCATCGACTTCGCCTGGCCGCAGCGCATGCGCGAGCCGCTGCGGTACCAGTTCCTCGACCCGCAGATGAAGAAGCTCATGGCGGACGCGCAGGAGGAGCTGGAGCGGCTGACGCAGGACATGAACCTCGAGATCCAGCCGTACGACCCCGAGTACGAGGAGCGGCTGCGCAAGTGGCACGTCGAGTCGACCAAGGACGGCGGCACCTACACCGAGGCGCAGGAGGTGTGCGAGAAGATGCTCATCTTTTACGAGCTGGCGGCCAAGACCTTCATCCGCAACACCATCACGCAGGTCGTCGAGCGCCACCTGCTGCAGGGCATGTACGGCATCTTCAACTCGGTGGAGATCCTGGGCATGCAGAGCGAGACGGTCGAGGCCATCGCCGCGGAGAACAAGGAGACGCGCGACCGCAGGATGACGCTCAAGACGCAAAAGGTGGCCATCGAGGAGGCCAAGGACATCTGCGCCAACCTGGCCATGCGGAAGGAGTTGAGGATGGTGGGTTTACTCGTTCCGCCTGATCATCATGAGATGCTAACGTCATCACAGTACGCCGACGAAGACCGCGATCTAGAAGTAGAGACCTCAGACGAAGAAGACGAAAAGCCGCGCGAAACGACCCGCAAGCCCGTCAACACGGCCGCATCAAACCCGGCACCGGCACAGTCCCGGGAGACCACCCACCGCCCCACGCGGTCCCGCGACGAGCGCCGCGACGAGCGCCCGCAAGTCAGCGCGCAGCCCTCGGCCACGACCGAGCCGGCGACCAACGGCAACTACACGTACGCCGGCCACCCGACGCCCGTGCAGACGGCGCAGCGCCAGGAGCCACCCCCGCGCACCAACTCGGAGTGGGACGAGGAGTACTACCGCGCGCCGGCCCAGACGACGCAGGCGCCACCGCCGGCGCAGGCCCCGCCGCCGCCGCCGCGTCCGCAGAAGCTGAGGACCGAGGAGCCGGCGACGCCGGACTCGACGTCGTCGTACATGCACCGCACGGCGTCGTCGGTGAGCGAGCAGCAGCAGCAGCAGAACGGGTACGGGGCGTACGGGCATGACCAGAATGAGTACGCGCCGTCGTCGACGAGGCGGGTGACGGCCAAGAAGCTGTTTGGTAGGGGTTAAGATTTTTGTGTGAGATGAGCTTTGTATTTGATATACTGGTGGACAGCATGGCGTTTTGAGATGGAAGACTTGTACTTTACGGGCTGGTTTTGTAGTTAGACTGGGTACAGGGACTGGGAGATCCGGCATTGTCATGAGTCTGGGCGGGTTATTAGATAGTTCGATACCAAGACATACTGTTCGTCTACATGAGTTCCAAGCATGATGTGAATGAGATTTGTTTGAGCAAGATGAACTATCTCAAGAAAATGATTGTTCTACCGTTCCAAGCCGCCTGAGTACCCTAACTAGGGCAGCAACTTCCTTTGAGTTGCCCCAGTCGATCTGACGTCATTGAACCCCAATATTGTCACAAGTCGCATCACAAGTCGAGACTGGCTTTGCCAGCAACACATCTTGATACTCATAATGGTCATCAATTGTCATTATACTATACAAATTTTCCCCTTCCATCCTCATTATTTTTACTCCTGCGCAATCTTCAGCACGGCCTTGCCAAAGTTCTGGCCGGTGAGCATGCCGACGAAGCCCTCGGCGGCCTGGTCGATGCTCTCCGTCAGGTGGATCTTGACCTTGAGGTCGCCCTTGGCGATGAGGGGCTGCACCTTCTCCTGGAAGGGCTGGTACCTCGCGGGGGACAGGTCGACGAGGAAGCCCTGGAAGGTGAGCTTCTTGGCGACGATGTGGAACATGCCGCGCACGCCCTTCTGCTGCTCGAGGGGCGTGTTGTAGTCGGAGATCATGCCGCAGCCGATGATGCGGCCCTTGGGGTTGAAGCTCTCGAGGGCGGCCTCGAGGTGGTCGCCGCCGACGTTCTCAAAGTACATGTCGATGCCCTGGGGCGCGAGGCGCTTGAGGGCGTCGCGGGGGGACTCCTTCTTGTAGTTGAAGCCGGCGTCGAAGCCGAGCTCGTTGATGATGAAGTCGAGCTTCTCGTCGGAGCCGACAGAGCCGATGACCTTGACGCCCTCGGCCTTGGCCAGCTGGCCGACGATCTGGCCGACGGCGCCGGCGGCGGAGGAGACGAAGATGGTCTCGCCGGGCTGGGGCTTGCCGATGTCGTAGAGGCCCTCGTAGGCGGTCATGCCGGGCATGCCGAGGGCGCCGACGAAGAGGGGCAGGTCGACGTTGTGGGTGTTGGGGACCTTGAAGAAGCCCTGGAGGAACTTGGCGGGGATGGCGGCGTACTCGGCGTTGGGGCCCAGGAAGGAGGTGACGAGGTCGCCGGCGGCGAACTGCGGGGTGTCGGAGCGCTCGACGCGGGCGACGATGGAGGAGACGATGGTCGCGCCCTGCTCAAAGGGCGGGATGTAGGACTTGCCGGCCTCGGCGGGGCGCATGCGGCCGCGCATGTAGGGGTCGAAGGAGGAGTAGAGGACCTTGATGAGGATGCCGCCGTCGAGGGGCGCGTCGAGGTCGATGGGGCGGTCCTCGACGACGAGGTCCTGGCCCGGCACGGGCAGGCCCTGGGGGACCTGCTTGAAGATGAAAGACTTGTTCTGGACGGGGGCCATGATGGTGGTGGTGATGGTTGTTGTGGAAAGGGGTATCTTGGGAGGAGGAATGGTATTTGCGAGATGGGATGAGATTTACTGTTTTCTTCGGATGGATTTCTTCACAGAACAAAGGGACCACGACGGCTTAAATGCAACACGAGCGCTTGCTCCTGGCCATGACGAATCCCGCCGTCGCCCCATCGGACCCGCGCCGGGCCCGACGAGGTGGTCCCCTGGATCTCCCTCCTGACAAACACACGGGGTGGAGAGACGAGACGACGGACAGCGAAAGGGGTCGAAACCATAACGTCATGATGGAAGAACCGCAAAAGTGAAAAAACAGAGTCCACTCCGATGGGTGTTCTGCGGGTGGAGTTTGGGTTTCGCCTTCGGACGCGGTGCTTGGCTGGGCAGTTCGTGAGGTGGTTCCCCGATCCAGGATAGTCTGATGTTCCTCTCAAGAGAGTCGGCACTTGTTGCTGTACTTCCTGCAGCAGTAATGGGCCGTTGCTTGGCCTATCCCTTGACCGTCCACGCGGGGCTCTCTGTCTGCTTGTTCTGTCAGCACCTTATGCGACCTTTTTTTTTCTCTGGACTTTTTTCGCCCCTCATTTTTCACACTGACATCAAGATGCCGCGGCACATGGCGGGGCAGCCCGCAGCGGGAAACGGCAGGCGGTCTGGCCAGAGGCCCAATGAAGGCAGTCGATCCGCCGATGAACCAGGGCCACGGTTCTTGTTCTTCCGTGGCCTTCGCCTGCATGGCCGATGCATTCAGCTTGTTCGATACGTGTTTTTCGGCGTTTGATGTTCTGCCACGTTGGTTCTGCCCGTTGCGCTGCTGGCCTGATTCCCTGGTTATCGGGTTGGCCGATCTCGACCAGGAACCCCTCGAGTCAGGCCCGCGGCCATCGCTGACTAGCTCCTCGTTCGTCTTCTCTCCAAACGCTCAAAGTGCCACAGAAATCTCTGCCGTCATGCCCTGAATGCCATGATGACAAAGCAAACACGACAAGACACAACACCACCCGGAGCTGGATGCCATTTCGGTGGAGGGGGCCCCCCGATTCGAGGCCGTGCTCCCGGTTGCCAGGTCCGCGGCCGAGGTCTGGACACTCTGGACCAGGCGGTCGCGGGACGGAGCCGAGGTTCTCGAAGCCCTGCTCTGATGGTCTGTCGACGGGGTCCGGGGCAACTGTTGCTGTCGGGCGAATGATTGCTCCAGAGGGCTGGTCGAGTTCTTGATTTCAAAGCCAAATTTCCGCCCTGTGCCACGCTCAATTCCGCTATCCACAATGTCGATCGCCCACTGATTCTTCTCGAATTCTCCAACAGCCCAGCCCGGTCGCGTTGAGGACCCCTGTCGCCGCCGTTCTGCAACGGGCCCAGTGCCGAGTCTTGACAGGCTGGCTGCGCTAAAGATGTCTCGCCAGCATCCTCGCGTGTCCCTTGACGGTCGCTCCCGCGGGGATCGTCGTCTCGGGCGCGGTCTCCGCGGACACGGTCACCAGTCGCACGTCGCTGGGGGGTGATGTCCATTCAGACGACACCCAAAACTCCTCGTAGCCCGTGGGCGTGAAGCCCATCTTTTCGAAGCAGTGCCGTCCTTCGGGCGTTGCTGTGAGTGCTGCCGGCAATGTCAGATCATCATCGCGCATCCCCGACGTGAAGCTCGGCTTCCACCAGCTCGAACCTCCGAACGCGACGGCAGCTCACCTGAATGACCGACCACCTTCCACCCCTTCCTCGCCGCCGCCTCGACGACGGCGCCCATCGAGACGCTCGCAAGCCCGCGTACGCTCCGCGCTCCGGGCGCATCGAACTTTTCAACGTGGAAAACGTGTAGTCCGACCTCCGGGTCGACGTCGCTCGCGCGGGGGAACATGGACTCAGGGTCGACGTCCGTCTCCTTCACGCTGCCGACCAGCAGGTCCCGCCACGCAGACGACAGAATGGGAAGCGCGATGACGGCACCGACGACCGTCCGCGTGCTGTCGTCCGGTAGGTAGAAGCACACGGCCATCTCCGGCGCCGCCTTCGTCCAGCTCTCGAGGCGCTCGCGCGTCAGCGGCGCGGGGTACATGTCCTGGTCCGAGGCGAAGATGCCCTGCAGCACTTCGGCCGTCATCGGGCCCGTCTCCAGCGACTTTGCGTCTGCCATTATGTTGTCTCAGGGAAGGGATGTTTGTCGTCGTCGTAAGAAGCTTCCACGCCTTAGTTTGCGCCCTAGGTGGTTCTTAGGGGGCTGAAATTGGGTGGCAGACGCTGAAAGAGCTGCGCCGCAGGGGTCCCCTCCCCACCCCATCTCACCCGCTCATGCTGCCTGCCTTAAGGCGGGCAGATCACGGTCACTTCCATTAGCACTGAGTTGGACAGCTATTCCCATGAAGGCAGTGCGCAGCCTGGTCACCTTCATTATCGATTTACAGTTGACCAACTCAGGGTGGGAGCAATAGGGGCGGCGGTCTGATTATCTTCCAGCTTCCTGTTCAATTTGCGCAACCAGAAAAGAGAGCCCAACGATTTGACAGAGCTGGTGTATGGAAGGTACTTGGGTACCTTGTCCTTGTGGGGCGTCTCCCCCAATTGGGTGAGCTGCGAGCAAGATGGAAAACTAGTGTGGGCTCCCTCTCATTGGCCAATAGAAAAAAACGCGAACCGGGGAATTTTAGATCAGCACGCGACCTTGGGGTACCTAGGTACCTACGTAGGTAGTGTAAACACTCACCACCTCATGCTTCAAGGCTACCTAGGTGCTGTATTATCTGCCTGCCTGGTCTTCAGCAGGTGCCTAAGTAACAGGTGCTGCTGCTGACAGACCTGGGTACATCACCTAAGTACCTTATGTAATCTGCCACTGTCTGTTGAACGCCAGTTGGGACTACATCACCATAAGCAGGCATAGAGGCATTTTGGTGAAGTCTTCGCTGGGCCCTGAAACATATCTTGTTTGCAAGCTCATCCTCGTCCCCGTGTGTTTGACCATGTCACTTTGTAAATCCCATCCCATCGCCAGTCTGGTTCAAGGGCTTCCTGGTGTTGGCCCTTGATGCCGGAAATGCGACCCACGCTCCTGCCCATGTCCTCCTTTGTAGTGTTGTGGTGTAGTACAACTCCTGCGCGGAGGTTACCTACGGACCAGGGTGGCCAAGGCTGATTGGTTCTACTTCCCGCTGAACAAATCCAGAACAGAGACAGCCCCAGCAACGACGCGCTTTGTTCTCATATGCCTTGAAGTAGGTACCTGCCCATTTTACCTACCTAGGGTCAATACCTTATCAGGGCCTAAAAACTCTGCCAGTAATTTTGGCTCACGAATACGTCTATCATCAGCTTCTGCCAGGAGACGGATACCTTCGCCCCGAAGCCAGCATCAGTGGAACAGATTGTTAATCGCGAGTGATAAGAGAGTATTTTTACTCTTCCAAGCATACTTCCAGAGACGACTACATGTCGAGAAAGGAGGTGAATCCCTTGACCCTCATGAAGAATGAGATACCTCATGTTATAAGGTCATAAGTCGGTACCTCCCTTAGGTTCAGGTAGGTACCTTAAGGGGGGGCTTGCCGTACCTTACCTTAGGTACCTACTTAAGTAAGGTAAAGGTTAGTTGCCTAGAGACAACTCGGGAGCAGGAGCGATCGATACTTAAGACTGCTCCTGCTGTGATAATCATTCCTGCCCACCTTACCTACCCAACGTACCTACCTCACCTAGGCAACGGCTCCTGCCTTCACAGTTTTTTTTGCCCGCCTGCTCTCCCACAGGAAACAAATCTCTTTTCGCCCATCCTTTTCTGAAACTTCTCTTTTTCAACCGCCCCTCACCCTCAAGTCGGAAGATCAACTGCACCACGCAGAGCAACGATTCCCCTCGCCACCTACTTTCACGGTACAGGATTTCCTGACCGTTGATCAAGTACGGCAACTTTGCTTCCCCTCCCATCGTCACTCCTCCTTCCCTCCGGCTCACGCGCTCTCACTTCTCGCCATCGCGCCTTCGCCGCCTCGCCTACGTCGTCTCGTCTTTGCGCTTCATCTCACGATCTTCGATTTTCGCCCTTCGCCTTATCGCCTTCGCCCTTCATCTTGGCCGTCTCTCCCCTCTGACGTCCGCCCAGTATGGCCGCCGAATGGATTAAGCTGCTGAAGAACCTGCTGTTGGTCATCATGCAGTTTATCTTGGGCACTGTTCCGATCTGGCTGGTCGGGTTCTTCCTTTACGACATCGTTATCGTCCTCCGGTTCCTTTGTAAGTTGCTCCTTCCAAGGCTGCCTGCCACTTATGCTAACAGAAGACAAAGTTTCCTTCGTCATCGGTCCCGCTATCCACGATCTATTGCTCATGAAGGCCGCCTTGGGAATGCTCCTCGTATTCCTGTATCTCATCGTCTACGGTCTTGCTGTCACTTCGGTAGCGCTGTTCTAGTGGAACGCCTTCCGCATCCGTGGCGGATGGCCAAGACCGAATGAGCATTACCTGAAGCTGTCCATGCAGGGACGAAAGCTCTTTGACCACGAGACTGAAGCTGCCAAGACAGAGTGGATGCGCAACCGTGCCAACCAGAAGGCCAGACCCAACATCTGTCATGATTGCCCACGCAAAGATGAAATCTGCCCTCACCAATTCGACCGGCTATACCACTGCTCAGAGCTGGACCGTTGTGTCCCCATGCATGACCACTACTGCAGCTGGATGCGGGGAGATGTCAACTTGCTCACCATGAAGCCTTACGTTCTCATGCAGACGTACATCCTCCTCTGGTCCGCATTCAACATTGGCCTCATGGTTTGGGCATTCACCAGCTTCGACTGGGCAGACAAGAAGGCGACCGCTGCTATCTGTCTCAGTTCCGCCGCCCTGTGCATCATTTTCGTCTTCATTGCTCCTTTCACCTCCATCTGCCGCGATCTGGCCTTGAAAAACATCACGATGAAGGAGGGAGACTTCAAGGAGAATGGCTGGCCGATGGTGATTGCTGAGAACGGAACGGATTTGGAGGGCCGTCAGACTTTGACGTACCACGAGGTTGTCGTCAAATTCAACCCTTGGGACCAAGGTTCGGCGTGGAAGAACCTTGTCGCTGTTCTCGGACCCCTGGACACGATGCTCATTCCTTGGGAGCAACCGCCTCGTGTCTTCCGCTACCCAAACTTCTCGGAGGACGGCGACTTCCTTTTTGGTCCCGAGTGGATCAAGTTCCGCGAGACTTTTCTCGCTGGCAGCGTCGAGGCAGTACAGGAGGCTCTACCCAAGCCGGACGATGCTCATCTCCGCCGCCGACACAACCAGACATCTTCTGGTCGTTAGCGGAGCTCATCTAGCAGACAAAAGCACCATCGTGTGTGGAAACAGGATGGGAGTGTGGGGGGTGATACTCATACAATAATCGCTATCGAGCCTTTTGTAATTGGGCACACCAGCTTGCAGAATTGACCTTTGAGTCCCTACCTATTTACTGTGCCCACTGTGCAGAATCAATCGTCTTGTGGCGCCGTCTGCCACAGTTGCTAGCCACTTCGTTTTAGTGAGCAAAAATCTATTTAGTGAATGAAGAAGACAGCCAGAAACAAACGCAAGTCAAACACAATAAGTCCTACGAAACACAATAAGTCCTACCACTTCACACTATTCAGGACCACAATGTACCCGTGACAGAGGTGAATAGTAATAGAGTTGACGAGGGAATCTTTAAATGCCTGTCGTTGATGCGTTTGACACTGGGGGCGGTCATCTTGGCGCCACCCAATACAAATTGTTTCCTCCCACAGAAGTGTTGACCCAAAAATCTCGTCGCAGAACATCACCGTCTCTTCTGCCTCAGTCTCGGTACCCACAGAATTTCCCATGCCAATCCATCATTTCACCCCACGTCCTCTCTCGTCCCGCCAACGTACATGCATGCTTTATGCATGGCATCAAGTGCTTAACCCACCAGCTCTTCTTCGAGAACGAATCGTCGGGCCCGCACCATTCCTCCTGCGTCATGGTGGTGAAGTCAAATCCCCAGCCCTTTTGTCCCTCGCTTTTGGCGCACTGCATCATACAAGGTGGCAGTGTGTCGATCGGTACGCGGCCTTTTGGGTCGACGGGATTGGGTCCTCTGCTTGCCATGGCGGCCCCGGCGAGGCCCAGAAGTAGTGTCGAACTGAGCTTCATGTTGAATGTTTGTAGTTGGCGGAGGCTAGGCGTGAAAGAATAGTTTGTAAAGGGGACGCCGAGTGACAAATACTTGGTCGGAGTGGGTGAACCGTGAAGGCAAAGTCGAGTGTCAAGTTCGATTTCGAGTTCGAGTTCGAGTTCGAATGAGTAGCAGAGGCGATGAATCACTCATATATATACGTCTCTGTGCTGGGTGCTCAAGGTAGGATGGTTGGCACTAAGATTATGTTGCACGAACCTTGGTAGAAGTTGAAACCATCAGGGCTCTGGCCAAGATAATCACCGTCTCTCTCTGCTCTGGTTGAAGTATGGTCGAGACTGCAAGCCATCATACCTTAGGCAGGAATGAATTCTAAAATGCGGGTGGCAGGCAACCTGGACGGGACTGACCACCGGCAAGGTGCTTTGCTGCCAGGCAGCACCAGAGGTAAACCCGCTTCCCTCCCACAGCAACGGTCGCATGGTTACTTGCTAGCACACTTGTTGTAGGTAGGGAAGGCCACCATGGTACACACATACAAAAGCTTGTGCTCTGCCAAATGAAAGAATCAAATCCCTCTGACGTCTGCAGCTCTACTGTGCAGCCTGAAAACTTCTCTCTCGCTCTTGGGCTGGGCCGACGGAAGATGCTGCAGAAATGGGCGTCGCAAACCGTCTCGAGGCGAAATTGGCGACCGCGGCGATTTTCTTGGGGCCCAGAAGAAGCTGGAGCACCTCGTCGAATAAAGGGATGACGCGTCTTGTGCGCTCTGCGAAGGCTTCTGCCAGCTGGACGTAGCGCAACTCGGGCGGCTGGGCGAGGTCGACTCGGTAGGTTGGGATCCCGTCGTCTACTGTGTTTGGGGACATGGCGAGATTCTAGCCTGGAGAGTTTGGGGTTGCAAGATGAACCGAGCAGGGATGATGGATTGAGCTGACGAGGAGACGATTGTTTTGATGATGGCGACCGAGACGAAAGAAAAGAGCCGCGTAGTCGACGCGGGCTGTAACCTGATGGACGCGGCTGCTTGCTGATGACTGGTCGCAGGTTACTGTCCAGGCAACAGGCGCTGCCGTGGTTCGCCGAGCGTGTCGCGATCAAAACAAGATGGATGCAGTCGGTGATGGCTGTAAAATATCTCGGCCGAAAGTGATAATTCGCAACGGTGCGGCGTCAAGGTTTGCGGTCGGGAAGTTGGAGTAACGTCGGAGTTCCAGGTGAGTCGGCGGTGTGTGGGATGTAACTGCAAGCTGCGACGAATTGGAGGAAGGTGACACAGAAGCCGCTGGGCCAGAAAGAGCACTTGGCCGTCCAAACAAAGCCTTGCGGATCTGATCACTTCAGTTACTCTCCAGATGAGGCGCGGCGTTGATGTGTCAAAAAGTGGAAAAAAGCTACGGTGGCTGAGGTCAGCGCTATGATGAGGCCAACCGCGCTCAGCTGCCGCCTCATCCGGCTTAATGAGATCCCTAAACCATCAGTGATGCTGAAGGTGACATCTTCGTTTGATATTATTGCAAGCAAACATAGTGAGAGGAGGGCGAGGGCGAGATGTTTGCTGCTTGTTCCTCTCCCAACTGCCTTTGAATTCGGAAGCAGTTGATCTACAACAAAGAGACCACGCCTCGAGATTGCTTTGACTTGCACACGATCACCAGCTCAATGCGAACTTGTTTTTAATTACACATGTACTCCATCATCATTAAGGTCTATGTACTGCAATCAACCGCATTGCCCCTAATTATGTCTTCATCCGAAGCAAACCTCTGCGAGCCAACTCTAGCAGTCTATCTGGGCGCCATCACAGCAAGTCTATGATCTATCCCGCCAGCGCCATTTTCCGTCTACACCTTCTCCTCTCTCTCGACGAAGACTCTCAACGCATCCTTGGGCCGCAGCGTAAAGTTCGGGTTCGCCAGCTCAAGAACACCGTTCCAATCCGGGCGCGGCGAGAAGCGGAACGCGCGCACCATCGCGACGATGACGGCCTTGACGTTCAGCAGCGCCATGTTCTTCGCAATACAGCCCGAGGGGCCCTGCAGGAACGACTCCATCGCGTACGAGTCCTTGGCCGCGCGGCCGTCGCTCCAGCGGTCCGGGTCGAAGACGTCGGCGTCGGGGCCCCAGACGAGCGGGTTGAAGTGCGCGACGGCCGGGCAGAGCGTGATCTGCGTGCCGGCGGGGACGAAGACGCCGCAGACGGTGACGTCCTCTGCTGCCTCGCGCGGGAGGAAGATACCTGCGTCGCGTGTTAGTCGAGGGGCTTTCATCTCGTGTGAAGATGGGGGAGAGAGACATACCCGGTGAGTAGAAGCGCAGGATCTCGCGGAGGAAGTTGTTGACGTAGGTGAGGTGCTCAAGCTCTTCGTAGGTCGGCTCCCAGTCACCCGACTTTCCGGCGCAGAGGGCGAAGACTTCCTGCTTGAGGCGCTCTTGGACGTCGGGGCGGGTGGCGAGGACGTGGGCGATCCACATGATGGTTGAGCCGGTCGTCTCGTGGCCTGGTGAGGTTGGTCAGCTTGATTCGCAAAAGTGCCTCGACGACTGCTTCTTACCTCCAGCAATGAAGTTGAGCATCTAGTCCTCAAAAAATCAGCACCACCCCACCAGATTCATCAAGTGCAACTCACGTATTCCAGAAGCTCCAAGTCAGTCCACTCTCTGTCTCCCTCCTCAAACTGACAATCCTCCATGATGAACGTCAGGATATCTCTCCGCTCGACCTTCTTCTCTCCCATGGGCTTTCCCGCCATCATCTCCATTCTACGGTTACCGACGCAGTTGAGAAGCATGGTCCGAATAAGAGCCACGTCTCGCAGCCACATCTTGTTGCTCTGGAGGGGCAGCCAGGACCGGAGAGGCACGTGGCCGTCGATGAAGGTGATGATGTGACCCAGCGCGGGCTGGCGGATGATGCGCTCGTAGACGTCGGCGAAGTGCGCCTCGGGGAGGGACACACTCTCGAGGTCGCATCCGATGGATCCGATGACGAAGACGTCGAGGGTGGCCTTTCGGATGAAATGCTCGACTGGGGACGTTAGCTTTCGGCTGAATGGGGGTTGATGGGATGGAAGTACCGTCCATGAGCTTGCGATCGTCACCGCCGAGTTCCTGGCTGATGCCCTCGCACATCTGCTTCGCCTTGAGCTGGAAGACGGGGAGCATCTTGCGGGTGTTCTGGTTCGAGAATGCCTCTGGACGATGAAATTAGCAACGGCAAGCGGCTTTGAGATGGAGCGACTCACTGGCAAGCTGCGTTCGCTGCCTCTTGCGCTCCTCACCCTCAGAGAACATCAGACCATGGCCGGTGATGGGAGAGAACATCCGGCCGGCAAGCTGGGACTTGCGGAACGAGTAGGCCTTGGTCTGCTGCACCTCCTTGAAGGCCGCGAGGCTGTTGACCATGAGCGTCTCCGAGTTGCCGATGGAGAGGTATCGGACGAAGGGGACGTCGGGCCACTGGCGCATCCAGGTCAGGAAGATGTCGGCCGGGCCGGGGGTCATGATCTGGTTCAGCATCTGGCCGATGAGAAAGTGGCCTCCCTGATGGTTTGTCAGTTTGATTTTCGTCCGTTCATCACTGGCCCTGGAGCTGAAGGCAGGGACCGTCATACCTTGGGGGTGGGAAGATGGCGAAGAGGAGAAACCCAGTGAGGGTAGATGAAAGCATTGTAGCTCACGATAATCACACACTGAAGAGCAAAAGAAGCAATGAACAGTGTGACTGAGGCGATGTTGTCAGTGTGGCCAAGCCTCCAAGTGAGCGTCGCAACAAGGAGCGAGGCTCCCGCGCAGAGCCGAACAGCCATGTCTTCCAAGCTGCCGCGTCCTGAGAATTAAGATATTAGTACTGTAAGAGCCAGAAAAGCAGAATAAGCAAGATATCTTTGCTGCAAAGGATGATGGAATGGCGCGGCGCCTTAGGGAAGTGAGGGGGCGGACGGGTGGTGAGGTGAAGTGAGTCCGGAGAGTGTGTAGTGAAAGAGGGAAAACTCCAGAGGGCAAGGTCTTTCCCTTTGAGAAATTTCCTGACAAAAAAGGCCGGGGCCACAATAGGGCTTTTAAATGAAAACTTTGCAAGCCTTTGAGTATTCCATTGTTGATATTCACCTCTCCCCTCTTTCCTTTTCCAACCCATACGAGGCGCGCCTCTCCCACACCCCTGAGCAGGGCGGCAGAACGGAAGGGCTGGTTACGCCGCCATGCGGGTGAAAAGTGCCAAAACCCCTCCAAACTGCATTCGTAGATCCTCCGCCAAGGGCTTCCAGCTGGGCCCTGCGACCAACAGATGTCCGCAGGCAGGCAAACATCGCATCGCACACCGGAGCGCCACCAACACGAAGGTGGAGGGGACACCCCGGCCCCAACAGACCGCAAAAGCAGCGCGGCGCAATCTATTCTCGTCGTCGTACAACGCCCCCGTCTCGCAAAAGAGCTCGCATAACCACTGGATCTCACCTCCAGGGAGCACGGGCTGCTGGATTACCCCTGACTGAGGCATGAGATCCACGAGGGGGCGTGTTTGCCTCGGTGGACAGAGATGTGAGGCTGATCCTTGTTCGATCAGCGTCGCCGAGTTCAAGGGCTGATCTGTGTGGACATCTATCACGTGGCCAACGAGACTGAAGAGTCTAGGCAAGCCTCACTTGACGGAAGGCCGGAGGATTAGGCGCCTCCTCAACGGCTCACGATTGCCTCTGCTCTTGTTGGCTGCTGCAGAGAAGCAGCTGAAGCGGGAAGCAACAAGTCACCAGCACGCTAATGACCAGAATCGACAAAGCCGATGCTGCCGCGAGGTGACACGAGTTCCAGTTCTCTGGAACATCCCTCCCAACCATCCAAGCCCTCATCAGACATGTGAGATTGCGTCTCGTCCCTCCTTCGAGCATGCAGAACAGACGCGGCATATATCTCAGGTTGGCCAATCGTCCAGTCAAAATAAAAAGGCAAAAAGAACTACCGATGCCGGCGTAACGAGTCGGGTAAACCTTGCGACAGGGCGTGTGTCGCCGGAGGCAGGACGAGGAGGCCGCGACGGATACATGCTGCATCGTTGCTTTCCCATGCACAGCTGCACACGCACGCTCAAGAGATCACTGCGCGATGCTTCAGGCCCTCTGCCCAGGCTTTCGCGGGTTCTCGCAGCGGACACACCCTCATACAAGCTTATTGGTGGACAATCCCTTGTTCGGGGGCCCGGGTCGAGTCTTGTGGCACGTCGAGAACCGCGTCACCGGAAGGTCCAGCGTCACCCGGGATCGATGCCCACCCCCATCGGTGCTTCGCACGGCCCTGAGAAGAGAGGAAGAGAGGGCTGTCAGATCGGAGCGAGGATCCCGACGTATCGTGATCACACATGACCCGAGCGTGTTGCGTGTCTCTGATCCGGCGGGCGGGGGGTCAGTCCGCGATCGATCGCACAGAGATCTTCGCGCTCTCACCCAGAAAATTGGGAGCGACATCGATTCCCGAGAGTCGCCTACATAGATTGGGTGGCTGAAACCTGGCCACTCGCCGGACGGGAGCCTTCGAGGCTCTTGCAGGTGCCAAGATGGGTCTTGTGGTGAGGCGAAGCCGGTGAAGGAAATGCTGCTGCTGCGCCTGGGCTGCTTTGTGTTGTTGCAGAGTCAGGTCGGCGTCCTTGCCTCCTGCGAGATATCTCTTCATGTTTTTGAGAACTTGCCATACAGCCAAGGGCTTTCTTTTGCCCAATTCAGGTCGCGGACGAAGCCAGACCCGAGGGGAAACTTGCATGTCACACCAGAAAGAAGTAATAATATTCCTGTATGAAGACTCGTACTTGTATCTAGGCGCCAAAGAATGTTTCACACCCCTCCCCATTATGAGCAAATAGCCTCAGGGAGCCTGCATATGAAGCAACTGGTGATTACTGATAGATCCCTAGCTTGCAGATGAAATGACTTTGATCGTAACACGAGACATGCCAAACATGATCGTGAGCTACCCAGGTACCTGGGCGTCAAGATCAGATGACAGCCTCGGTTTCGAGGGTGGGCCGGCAGTCACACCCTGCTATTTTTGGGAGGTGACGCAAATTTGAAGCTTTCTGAATGTGAAGAACAGACTAGGATCTCTGCACGGTGGTACCGAAATTAGAATAGAATACACGCCCACAAGACCATCATGTTGGAAAGGTTCAAGCGGCAAAGTCGAAAGAATTCATGACCAAAGGAAATTGAAAGCCCAGTATTACTACTCGAAAAGAACCAGCGTACGAATAATAAGACTAATCGACGACGTGCCATTCCACGTCGCATCGCATCGGTCGAGCACCTCGCAAATAGCCACGTCACCTATGCCGCCCTTTCTTTTCATGTGGTGGTTGTTCCAGCCCTCCCACGTTGCTCTTCATCTGCTCTTTTTTTGAGTATGATGTCGAGCACAGCCTTCTGTTCCTGGGGACTCCTTGATGAGAAGTATTTTCCCTCAAGGTCAAGGAACCAAGTGGCCTCCCAAACCGCTATCGAACCAAGAAAGAAGGGAACGTTCCACGCCAGCATCTCCTGTCGAGTATGTCTCTGATATGGAGAGCGACAATATGGAAGAGGACACCGGGATGCTCCAGTGATCGGTTCAAAGCCGCATGCAAAGGAGTGGAACTCATCTCTGACAGCTTGAGAAATGGGCTGCGGGTGCATGATATGTCTATGTCGGGTATGCCAAAGCACTGCTCTAAGTACACTCTGATAGTGCTTGAGGTGCCAAGGGCGTCGATTCGTATTGAGGTAGTTCCGCTGCCGTCGCGTGTGTTGGAGGCTGCCTTCATTGAAAAGATAGCTCGACTTGATATGGCTCTCTGGGATGTGCCCAACAGCACAAAGACAGTGTTGAATCTCGGTTGGTAGCATTTCTGCGCGGCGATGAGCTGCAAAAGGCTTTGTGCTGAGACCATAGGATATAGTGTGGATGCTGCGAAGGTTGGGTAAATAGGTGTTGAAGAGGTTGACTGTGTAAGGGTCGGTGAGGTCCTCCAAATCGATACCTATTGCCAAATGCTGGATGAGCAAGTTGTCAAGACCTATGAGCGGATGGAAGTGTTGACTGTTGAGTCGGTCCAACTGTTGAAACGCGGCCGCGTTTCCGACAGATTGGCGAGGTTCGGGTAGTAGGGGTGCGAAGTCATCTGCACACCAGATACTAAAGGCGGCGAAAGTGTCGGTCTCGTAGCTGATGAAGGGAACTTGAAAGCGAAGCAAATGTTGACTACTCGTCGATGCAAGATCAACGGGAAATCTGGTTTTCAGGCAGAAATAGCGTGAAGAAACGCGGGTATAGTGAGGGAGCCATAACTGACGCGACAGTTTGCATGCGTGCAGGAGTGGCGGGATGGCAAGTGTTGATGGCTGTGCAACGACACGAAGGCTTATTTTGTCGTGGCTGGCTTGAATACACCTTTTTCTCGTGAAGATACGCTGCGCATAACTTCCATCGGCGTCAGCGCAGGTCGAACATGGCACCTGGCCGATTAGCCGGGGTGAGCGCGGCACGCTCTCCCATATCGCCAGACGTAGTTCCAGGGGAAGCTCGAGGAAACGTGGGAATGTTTCTGGAGCCATAGAGGTGCTTGCGTGAATGGATGCGCCTACTTCGTGTTCGTGCTGGTACGCTAAGGAGTTGATGGAAGAATGATGTCGTGTTGATGATCGAGCTGTTTGATGGTATGTAGTTGGAAGAGAGAAAACGAGAAGATCACGGGAGGAGTGGAAGAAGCAGATCACTGTGGGATTAAAGAAAGACCGCGTTGGTTGAGATCGTTGCTTCCTCCTCCGAGACGCAAGATTCCGAAGTGCTGGAAGGTGGTCCTCGGGTGAGGCAACTGCCAACGCTTACGGCGGAAGGCGCGGGATGCAAATCGAAAGGCAGGCGCGAGATTCGAAACGTTTCCCCGGGAAGGTCCATTGTATTTCTTCCTGCCATCCACTCTGAACTCTTGACGTGTACTTTGCAGTTTACCTTGAGGGGCCTGCCTTATTTCTCCTCCGGAAGGCGGCACGGGCGAAAGTGGGGCGAAACTCGGAGCGTCGCCCGGTCTCAGTGGGTCCGGAGACGGCCAAACCCGGCCCTCAATTTCTTTTTCCCGCATCTTGACGTAGGTGCACTACACACACTAGTTGGGAGAGTATCAGAACGATAGATCAAGGCATATGAACCTTAACAAAATTTCAGATAACTTGGTTGAGCGAAACCTGCCAGCAGCCAATGGAGATCTTCGACGCTGGCTTGGTTCAACACTGGGAGACTTCACGAAGAAATTTTCTTTTCAGACGGGTCGGAGAATCAGCAAGAGCAAACGGATGCACAGTTATCGGCGCTAGAGTGTTTTGGCTTTCAATATCGCACAGCCGGCCTGGTCGTCCGAATTTCGCGCTGGCCACTTCGTCTTCTGCAGAGCAGGCGAGGCGGTATTCGGCGTGTTTCAGCATGCCGTCACCCAAGCATTCGGTGACACGAGCTGCGAGCTGCCACCCGCCTGCGAAGCGCTGGCGATTCAAATGAGGGGAAGTAAATTAGAAAAGGGTCAGAAACAAGATCATCGCTGCGGTGACGTTACTCCAGCGCAAGACCCATCGTTACATCGAAAGTCCCGGTGAGCGGGGTACTCTTATCTGTCTATCAATGTTGAATCGAGGGGAAGTACATGGAACGAAGATAGGTACCATCGAATGCGAAGGGGATATAAAGCTCCGCGGTGTCAAATTGCGCTTGTCTGCTTTCACCCAATTGTGGACGAACTGCCGATCGGGAGAAAGCGGCAAGTCGACGCCTCGTTTAGTTCTCATGGCCATTCATCGTATCACGGCGCTCCTATGCGCCTCGGCCATAGCATGGGGACTTCAACTCCTCCCGCCCACTCTCGACACCTCGGAAACGTACTCCGGACCTGTTTGGCAAGTTGCATCGAGTTCCAAAACAATCTTCATTGAGAGCGATCTCGCCTCCAAAACCGACACGGATGGCCTGACGTTGATCCCGCCGAGCGGCTACGACTTTGCAAGCCTCTTCCAAGAGGACCTCAGCCAGCTCACAGGCTTTAACTGGACCCTGCAGCGCGTCGACCGCCTTCCGATCGCCAACACGAGCGGAATCTTCCTGGGCGCATTCACCGGTAACGCCTCATCAATCGCGTACGAAAATGGTACCCCAACCTCCGAGGGCTACGAGCTCGTCGTCTCGCCGCACGGCGCATTCATCGGCGGCACCGGCGCCCGCGGCATGTGGTGGGGAACGCGGACGCTGCTCCAGCTCCTCCTCTCGGGGAACGGGACCGTCCCCGCTGGCCGCACCGTCGACGCGCCGGCGTACGCGACGCGGGGCTTCATGCTCGACGCCGGGCGCAAGTGGTACGCTCCGTCGTTTCTAAAAGAGCTGTGCAGCTACGCATCCTTCTTCAAGATGAGCGAGTTCCACTACCATCTGAGTGACAACTACCCCCTCAACCGCGGACGCAACGAGACTTGGCAGGATGTCTACTCGCACTTCTCTCTGCGCCCGGAGGATCCCGGGCTGCTGCCCATTCTCCATGGCCGTGAGAACGAGACGCTGTCTCGCGGCGAGTTCGCGGACATGCAGGCTCACTGCGCCGCGAGGGGTGTCACTGTCATCCCGGAAATCGAGGCGCCGGGACATTGTCTGTACCTGACCAAGTGGAAGCCCGAGCTGTCTCTGCCGAAGCGGGACTTGCTGAACCTTTCGCACCCGGAGGCGATTCCTACGGTCAAGCGTATCTGGGAAGAGTTCTTGCCGTGGTTCGAGACGAAGGAGGTGCACGTGGGCGCGGACGAGTACGACTCGACGCTGGCGGATGTCTACATTGGCTTCGTGAACGAAATGTCGCAGTTCATCAACTCCACCACGGGAAAGAGAATCCGAATCTGGGGCACGTACGAGCCCTCAGAGAACGCTACGATCTCCAAAGACGTCGTCATCCAGCATTGGCAATACGGCCAGTCGGACCCGGTGCAGCTCGCGAACGACTCGTACGACGTGATCAACTCCGAGGACTGGTGGGCGTACATGTCCATCAAGAACGACCACATGCCGATTCTGCCGGCCAGATACCCGCAGTTCTTCAACGAAAGCCGCGTGCTCGACTTCGCCGACGAGGAAGGATGGCAATGGACGCCCGCAGACTTCAACCCGTTCAACAAGACGATGCAGCTGCCTGATGCGTCGCCGGTCAATAGAGGCGCCATCCTCGCGGCGTGGAATGATAACGGGCCCGACGCATCTACGCAGCTCGAGGCGTACTACGCCATGCGCCGTGGTTTTGCGCTCGTCGGCGCGAGGGCATGGAGCGGCAGTCGCGGGCCGAAGCTGGTGGAGGGCGACGTCGCTCCCAGCATCGACTTCTTCTCGCCCCTGGCGCCGGGACAGAACCTCGATCGGGTGCTGTCATCAGACGTCTCGTGGACCCGCTCCGCCGAGGATCGGGATATCGTGCGACTGGGTCACGGGAGCAAGGGGATGAATTACACCATGGCACTGTCTGTCACAGGGCCGTTTACCCTCTCCGGCCCAGACAACACACTCTCCTTGAATTACAATGGGGCTCTTGTCTTCAACACGGACGGGTACGAGTACCCGCTGCGATCGGTGAGCAAGAAAGACGCGCTGGAGCTCGACCCCGGACACCCCGGGCGGATCTGGGTGAACGTGTCGTCGTCAACGCATGAGGCGCTGACGGTGGCGACGCCGGCGAACATCACCATCGCCACAGACGCTCTTCACGGCAGCATGGCGTGGGTGAATGGAGATTTTGCGGGACGCTTCGAGGTGTTTGTATACGGAGGACGGAATACCCAGTTCAGCTGGAGCCAGATGGCCTTCGTGGCACCGCTGGAAAACGTCACCGGAGCGGGGTTGCAGAGCTTGAAAGTCGAGGGGGTCATCCGTATCCCGTCACGAAAGAACTGTTCTTCTGAACTGGTGGGGTAGAGCAGTTCTCTATGCATTTGCTCTGTCGAAGCCCGCCCGAGACCGAGCTTTCTGATTGTCAAGCCCGCCTGGCCCGGCGTCCGAGACCGAGTTAATGCGGAGCGCGAAATTTCCGAATACCACGACTTGGCATTCAGATCAATGACGAGCAGTCAACATAGACCAATGGAAAGGCGAAAGAAGCATCGTCGAGGATAGTTTCCCCAAAGTGCGAACTCGCATTTTGAGTTCGACGATGTTGATTCCCGGCTGTGAATGGCGCAGGGCATGTACACGTGAGAGGCAATGGAAGATTAGAACATCGGAATTTGCGAAAAGCCCCTAAGAGTGATGCTCTCGCCGTGGCGACCGATATCTGACGGACAAAACAGCGTTATGTTGAATGTTGCTCAAGGCCCTATTGACATGTTCGAGACCCAGAATGGAGGAAAGCTGGCTATGGACAAACAAATCCCACAAAATCAGGCCCTCTGCCAACTGTATGAAGAACAACCTGCGGGGATGAATATCCCACGAAGGAAAAGCTTCGCCAGAATGTCATCCAATCAATAGTTCCTGCGCCTTGGAAGCGCCCACCGCCACCCCCTGCCGCTCAAAAATTGTCCCTGTGAAACAAGTCAATACCTGGCGAGATTTCAGGTCAAGCATCACTGCGGAATACCATGAAGAAGCTCCTCCAAGGTTCCAGAAGTAACAACAGTTGTCTTCTCGCATAGATCGGGCGGGCAGTTCTCCTCATACCCCTGAAAAGCGGTTCCTTAGCCACGTAGATGGTTGAACCCTGACAAAAGTTGCAGGACTTACGAGCAGCTTGCCAGGCTTTCCGGTGCAGTCTTCCTTTAGGGGGACACGTCGGATAACAGACTCAGCCAGGGACGTGGGGCTCCAGTTGAAGACAGTGGGAGCGGATGGCTCGCTTTCGCGGTACTGAAGCAGGTTGTCTACGTGTGTGGTTAGTTAGCCATACTTTAGCGGAGTCTGGCCTCTACAGCTGTGAGAAGCAGACCTTCAAACCTGGTGACGAGCTCGATCATGGTGGAGTTCCTGATGCCCCATCCGACACCGGTGACGCCCCAGCGCCTGCCCTTCATACGATCGCCGATATTAGACACGGGCTGGTCAGGTCCTTGGAATAGCACTAAATACTGCAATTAGCTATGTCGAGAATCTCTGTATATCCCATTTTGTCTTACCGTAGACGTTGAATCCTGCCCTGACAAGGTTCGCCGTGTCGTTGCGCAACGCGATGTCAGTCTGGACAGGGTCGAAGCCTCGCGAAATGACCAAAGGGTGATACGCTGTGAGTCCACTGTAGATGATGTTAGAGCGCCGTGTGTTACGCTGGAGCGGCAGAGTTCTCACGTGTAAAAGACGTTCACCTCGCCACAACCCACGTTCGTCGGAAAGGCAACTTGAAGCTTGGGCGGGGCGTTCGGGCCTGGCTGTGCTGCCGCAGAGCCGAGGATAGAAAAGGGGAGGATGTCTCTGAAGAGAACCATGTTGGCGGGTTGCTTCTGAATCAATGGAACGAGAAGGCCAAATGTTGTTATCGACTTTCAAGGTGCGATGAACGCGTTGATGAAAGCCTGCTCAAAGGCATGAGATGATCCGGAATAAAAGTGCTTCTTATATTAAGAGCTGCTTCACCGGTTTCCTTATTCGCAAATATGTAAGTCACATGAGAATACCCAGTAGCATCGCCTCCACTCGACAATGACACCTCGTCAAGTGATGGGTCCACGACGAACCCTTGAACGGCCTCGACTATTTCCGAAATACAAAGCCCGTCGGCAAACAAAAAGTTGTCAGCACTTAATTATTTCCTTGATGATTTGTTCATGTTGTTTATCATGCCTTGGCGGAGCCAGGGGGCGTTGCTCCGCCAGTTGAGCCCGCTCGACAACCGGCAGTATTGATCGGCGGAGCAGCCGGCCGTCAGTCCCGCCTCAACGGAGAGAGGGCTGCACAAACCGGCCATGGAGTTAGTTGCAAGCACGCTAGATCTCAAGTTTCGGTGATTCTTTGCCGTTGACTAAGCGGAGGAAGAATGGACTTTGTCCGAGTACTCACCTCGGTCTCATGGTTGCTGACTGACGGACGGACGCCGGACACGGACCTTTTGCCCCAGTTTCACCCGAACGTGGACACCCGCTCTGTGTCGGAGGCCGGATCTTGAACTCTAAATCACGGCGCAAGCCGCGAAGCATCCTACTTAAACTCGACGTATCAATAGAAGCACAATCTCGTTGCGCCTCACATCATCGCACCCAGTCATCTTTACCAAACTATCTCACCATGTCTTCCCTTAAGCCTATCACTGTTTACGTTCTCGGAGGCGGCCCAAACCCCTTCAAAGTCCTGATCATCATGGCGGAACTCGGCATCCCGTTCACCAAAGTCGAGGTTGGAGACCCAAAAAGCGAGAGCTTCCTCAAGCTCAACCCCAACGGCAGGACGCCGGCTATCATTGACCCCAACAATGACGACTTTGTTCTCTGGGAGTCGGGCGCTATTGTGGAGTACCTTGTCGAGACCTACGACAAGGACGGCAAATTGACCCTCCCCGACACCAATAGCAAATGGCTCCTCAAACAATACTTGCATTTCCAAATGTCTGGCCAAGGGCCCTACTTCGGACAGGCGGTTTGGTTCTATCGACAGACCGAAGACATTCCTACGGCCAAGACCAGGTACATTGAGCAGGTTGTTAGGGTCCTTGGGGTTTTGGACGACATTTTGAAAGATCGGGAGTACCTCGTGGGTGATAAACTGTCAGTATTTGAAACCACCGGTTTTCCTCGCCTCTTTCGCTTACATGATTCGCAGCACTTATGCCGACCTCTCTTTCATACCTTGGAATCGGGTGGCCCTCCTCGCCCCGTTCTTCAAAGACGAGCTCTGGGGCAAGTATGAAGTAGCAACTCGATTTCCAAACTTCTTGGCTTGGCATGAACGTCTGAACTCCCGTCCCTCAGTCAAGGTTGCTTACGAGCCGTCTTCTTGACCTGCCATCTGAAGCAAGAAGTACGAGATTCGGAGATGCGTGAATCTGTTAATACTCAGGTAATCCAATATACCTAGTCAATTTGTTGGCGTTGAAAGATAAGCAGGAACTCTACATATACCTGTGTATGACTTCCGGATGTGTTGTATGCTCGTATCACACCCATGCAGACATTGTTCGCACGCCTCCGGATACGACCAAAATATGGAATACTAAGGAGTCCCGATATGCCAGAAAATCTCGATTGTCTCTCCACAAATGAGCATACTGAAAGATTTCTAGCTGTCCATAAACATTGAAATAACATAGACAGAATAACCGCCCTCTTCATTATAGAGCCGTACAGTGACTAGCATCTCCAAGAACTCAAAGCTTTGTTGACTTTCAGGCATTCAGTCAATTCCTTGATCGAAAGGTTTTCGCTTGCTAACATAGCTAATTGCAGTGGGCAGAAGTTGTAATCTTGAGATGATCGCATTTCTAATACTTGATATTTCGGACCTTGGCGTCTGCCATTACCGCTGGGCTCGTTGAAAGGCTTTTGAACATGCTCCGTTTTTCTCGGGAAATACTCTTTCCATCATCACGAACGTTGAAGTTGGAAGCTTGCTCGGTGATGGAAGACAATGAATGTTGTGAATGGCTAGCGATTCAATGCAAAGCATGCCAAGCAGCCCCCCTCTCGAGAAATCATAATGAATTTCCGAGGAAGATATCGATAGTATTTGCCTTAAATTGTTCATGAAGATGTTTCTCGATCATCCCACCCTCTGCAACTAGACGCAGCCTGATTTTCCATGCATAACCAGCTGAGCAAGGGGTTGGCAGAAGCACGCCTCTCCGCAAGATAATCCAGGGAGATATCCCGATTGGACCGACAAAAGCCCAAGTCTCAGTCCGGATAAATTTGCGCTTCCCACTTCCAGCATGCACGTGGATCTTAGGTGCGTGCCGACTTGACGCTCGCCATCGGCACAGCCTCGTGAGAGCCACACACATTTTCAACGTTTCTTTGGTTCTCACCCTCGCCGGCAGTTTCCTCGCCCAAAATCGAAAGTCGTCACACGCCGGACGTATTCAACGAAAAGTAATCGAGCCAACCGCAGAGAATAACACCCGGGCGCATCCACACCGAATGTTACGACACTGTCGCCCCCGATGACGCGATGTTAGGCGATCGTTCCGAGCCGGAGACCTCCACGGGGAAACGAGGTCTAAGCGACGACAGCAACGAAGACTCTAGAGCCGATTTTACGAAACGTCGAAGAACATGGCATCGCGAGTGTGTAGAAGGCCAAAGACGGGGACAAGAAGGCCCAGCAGTCAGACTTCAGCGCGTCGAATACACTGTGGGATGGATCTGCGCCCTTCACACAGAAATGGCGGCCGGCCACGCTATGCTGGATCGCATCCACGACACCCTGCCAAGGATAGGCAACGATACGAACGAATACACACTGGGGAACATTGGTCCACATAATGTTGTGATGGCGTGTTTGCCGACAGGCCAATACGGAACGAATAACGCGGCGACCGTGGCGAGCAACATGCTTCGAAGCTTCCCGTCAATTCGCATCGGTCTGATGGTCGGCATAGGCGGGGGCGCTCCTGGCAAGGTTGACGTTCGACTAGGTGACGTCGTGGTCGGCAACAACGTCCTCCAGTACGACCTAGGCAAACTTCTCACGGGAGACCGAGTCCAGCGAACGGGGACCCCGAGGTTGCCGCCACAGATTCTCCTCAACGCCGTTTCCAAGCTGCGCGCGCTTCACGAAGCCACGGGTAGCAAAGTTTCCTCTATTATCCAGGACATGCAAGAACGCTACCCAGACATGGCCGAGTACGGTTATCCGAGTCTGTGCGAGGACCGCTTGTTCCGCGCCACATACGAACACAACGGTCTACCAGACTGCAACAATTGCAGCCTGTCTGAACTTGAGAATCGAAGTACCAGAGAGAACCGTCGCCCACGAATTCACTATGGCGGCATCGCTTCTGGCAATCAAGTGGTAAAGTGCGGCAGAACTCGAGACAGACTGGCCGAGGAACTCGACATTGTGTGTTTTGAGATGGAGGCAGCAGGATTGATGGACGGCTTCCCATGCCTAGTCATACGAGGGATCTGACTATGCAGATTCGCATAAGAACAAGCATTGGCAGAAGTACGCAGCGGCGGTCGCTGCTGCTTACGCGAAAGAGCTTCTTGCTGTACTGACGCCATCTTATTCGGGCGCTACGCCTGTCCCTGACATTCCAGAAACACCCTTAGAAGACGGTGAGTTCGTGTGGTAGAATCTCTTGGCGTGCATGGTTAACTCGGCTAGGTACAGACAGCCAGAAGGCTACAGACAGCCAGAAGCTGCAAGAACGTCGCGCAGAGCTACTGAAGCTGCTTCGATTCAACCAGATGGATGCTCGTCACGCTACCATCAAATCAGCGCATTCGAAGACGTGTGAGTGGCTCCTCAAAGACGACATATACAAGGTGTGGCTTGGTCCCTCCAAGGCAGTTCAGCACCACGGGTTTCTATGGATTAGTGGGAAGCCTGGTGCTGGAAAATCAACCATTATGAAGTACGCATTCAGTCGCGCGAGGAGCTCCAGGGCGGATAACGCTATTACGTCCTTCTTTTTCAATGCTCGTGGCGACGATTTGGAAAAGTCAACCTTTGGGTTATACCGATCATTGTTACTGCAAGTCCTCGAAAAGTTCCCGGATCTGCAAGCTGTTCTCGACGATACAACCCTTATCCCTCTCCATCGGACAAATTGTCCCAACATCGAGACACTTAAGGATCTGTTCCGGAACGCCATCATGACTCTCGGTCAGCGCCGTTTGACTTGTTTCGTTGACGCTCTCGATGAGTGTGATGATGAACAGGTCCGAGAAATGGTGGCATACTTTGAGGACCTTGGCGAAGATGCATTGGCAAACAATGTTCGGCTCAGGATTTGCTTCTCGAGCCGACACTACCCTCACATCGACGTGAGGAACGGCCTGAAACTTGTCCTCGAAGACCAACCGGGCCATGGGAAAGACCTGGAGAGATACGTCCAAAGCTACCTGCGAGCAGGCAAGGGTTCATATGTCGACAAAATCCGATCTAAAATTCTAGACAAGTCTGGTGGCGTCTTCATGTGGGTCGTGCTGGTGGTTGAAGTTCTGAACAAGGAGTTCAGCAGGGGCCGCATGCCCGCAGTCGAGCAGAGACTGCGCGAGATTCCTACTCAGCTGAGTGAGCTTTTCAAGAACATCTTGAGACGAGACAACGAAAACATGGAGGACCTTCTGCTTTGCATACAGTGGGTGCTGTTTGCCAGGAGACCTCTGACTAAGAAGGAGTTTTACTTCGCCATGTGGTCTGGTCTCCCTGGAAGTCATGAAGGCCTCCTCTATCACGATACAGAGATGGTCACCGACGAAACCATGAACGTCTTCGTGACTAGCTCTTCGAAAGGACTAGCCGAGATCACCAAGTCCAAGACTGCGACTGTTCAATTCATCCACGAGTCTGTGAGAGACTTCCTCATCAAGGACAACGGCTTCCAAGAATTGTGGCCTGGACTTGGGTCAGACTTCGAGAGTTTTAGTCACGAGAAGCTTAAAAAGTGCTGTGAACTGAATGAACATAACGCCGAATATCGGGAATCGGGTATCTGCTTTAAGTGCAGAGTCTCAGTCGACAAACGCGGTACAATGCAGCAAAAGCCGGGAAAAGGCAATGGCAATGTACCCATTCCTCGAATACGCAACCGAGCATGCACTACACCACTCCAACCTCTCAGCCGGAAGATTCAACCAGGATGACTTTCTTGAAAATTTTCCACTGAAGAGTTGGATCTGCCTCTCCAACACGCTTGAGAAACATCAAGTACGCCGTTACACACCAGAGGCTACTCTCGCATACATTCTTGCGGAAAAGAACTTTGTCGCACTCCTCGGAGCACACATTCGGCGTTATCCGAACGTCTATAAGAGAGGGGAGCGATACGGGTTTCCATTGTTTGCTGCCCTAGCCAATGGACATTGGATCGCGGCCCAGACACTTCTTGGGCAAGCTGCAGCAGCCTTTTCCAGGGAGGAACTTTTCCCGTTAGTTGACTACAGGAAAGACTTTGACTCCAAAAAGTCGCTGAAGTCACCGCTTCATTGGGCTCTTAGACGTGGTCATATGACTCTCGCCAAGCTTATGATCAGCTCAGGCTCATTAGACTACGCATTTGTAGACGCCCAGGGTCTCACTGCAGTTCACTTAGCTGCAATGGCTGGTGACGAGGCTATCTTAATATCTCTGGTTGAGAAGATGATTGTCTCATCATCTAGTCAACCAAATACCACCAACGCAAATTTGCCAGCCACAACAGTGTGGACAGACATGGATACAGATAATTTACGCCGCATACAACGCGCGTATGTCAACGTCTACGATCGAAACGGACAATCGCCTCTCATCCTTGCAATTGAACGGGGCCATGAAGCCATTGTGCAGAGACTTCTGGATTTTGGGGCGACTTTCCAAGCTTTTTCGGGACACAAGCAGAGCCAGTCACCCCTCTTATTATCGGCAGGGCTGGGACATGAGGCCATCACGCGGCTACTCATTGAAAAGGGGGCCGGCATCAACGCAACAGATGACACGAAAAGTACCCCACTTTCCCTTGCTCTTGCTGGTGGCCATTACAACATAGCCAGGATGCTCGTTGACAACGGCGCGAGCGTTCAGTCTCAAGACATAAACGCAATGACGCCTTTGCATTTCGCTGCAAAGAGAGGTTCCGAGAATGCTGTCGAGCTTCTTCTTAGAAATGGGGCGTCTATCGACAGTAAGAACAACATTGGCGAGACGCCGTTATTGTCTGCTGCTAGAAATGGCCACCAGGGTGTGGTCCAACGGCTCCTTGAATATGGCGCGTTAACTGGCATCTTGGAGAATAGTTCTGGTCCAGCAGTCCTTATTGAAGCTATCAGAAACGGCTATGAATTTATATTCAAGCTGCTCCTCGAGCATGGAGCATCTGTCAATATGCAGGATGACTTTAGTGAAACACCACTTTGGAGTGCCGTCTCATCGAACGACAAGCTACTACGGAGCTCCTCATCAAGCATGAGGCGTCCCTTAACCTTTTTAATAAGAGTGGCGCAACGGCCCTTCATTACGCAGCTCGCTTCGACAGACATGTTATCGCCAAAATACTACTTGAGAACGGGGCTCCTATCGATGCGGTGGACCAGCAGGGCCGTACTGCTCTTTGGCTAGCGGCTTCTGGCGGTAAAAAGGCCGTGATCGAGGTCCTCGTTGAGAAGGGGGCGTCCAACTTGGCGGACAACAATGGCCAAACACCTCTGGAAGTAGCATCCGCTTCGTGGTATCAGGATGTGGTCAACATCTTGATTGCAAACGGCACTGATCGCTGCACAACCAATGGTCCCCTGTCGGATCCGCCGGCAGATATGGCCGATGGCTACGGAAACAAAACTCGAATTTATCCAGAAAGATGCGAGGCTATTGAGGTGCAGGACGAGAGCGATCTGGAGTTGCAAAGGGTTGGTTCAGACAACACAGAAGATGAGACCGGGCTCCTGTTAAGCTAGGAATCAGAGCCAGCAGGGACGATTTGTAGGGGTTCTCTCAATCCCACAAAATACCATACGCGGGCTGGCGGGTGGAACTGTGGCTTATCGTCTTCACGGGTCATAAAGTTTTGGCAGCCAAGAGTTGTTGAAGGAGGCGGATGGCAACCATCGGCTGTTGTGTTAACTCGGATTGATTTGCAGGGATCTTTACCATGAGCGGAATAGGCATCATTCGTTTCCAGGCCATTATAATCTTGAGAGTGTATCAGTGTAGAGCAATCCCTAAGATAAAATGAAACCATTGAAGCACAACGCGTGCACAAAGCACAATTTTGGTAAGATACGAAGTCGTCCATGGGCAGGTCCCTGTTAGAGGAAGATTGCTGCAAAAAAGTCCTGCCCATTTCTTCCAGCAAGTTGGCAACCAACAACACCGAGGCAAAACCCAGAGTCTCATTGGTCCACATCTTAGTTGCTGGAGTTCTTCAGCGACCTCGGCAACTCCGAGGCCAACGGCCGAGACACGTTCGGCGCCCGAGCCACGCCCTCGGAGTGCCGATGATATCCGAGCGGCCACCACTCGCGACCCCTCCGAGCCGAAACCGTTGGCTCCGTCCGAGGTAAAGGACCTACTATTCGCGCCCCGCCACGACGAGGCTGAACATCGCGCTGGAGGACCCCCGTTTCGGCGCAAGGCTAGGTACCTAAAGTAGGCTCTAGGCCGTAGGCTAGGCTCGGCCCCGGACGACGTCAAGTCATGTCGTCTGAGGCGAAACAACGTGCGACGACTAGGTCGTCATCGGGCGGGATGGACCGAAGCTTAATGGCAAGGGAAGCTGGAGATGGTGCATGTCCACCACTCTAGAGGTAGGTAGGTATATAAGAAGGCCCCCACGCGGGACCAGAAATAGTTGAAGGACAAGAAAAAGGAACTCATATGCTTTGCGTGACTCCTATGCTACGTACAACTGGTACAACTACAATCTTCCACCCGAGACCGAGCCTCCCTACCCAGTGTCCAAAAACAGAAAAATCTAATTCCCTCCTCCGCTTTGTTTTATGCAATTCGACCGCGTCGGTGGTATCATTCTCCGTCCCAGTCTCGCCTCCCGAGGGGCAGTCTCCGAGTCTAGTTTCGCGGGGGGTAGTTGGTAAGTTGGGGTTCGGCGCTGTGGTGTAGGCTGTGTGTTCTCTATAGCTACACAATTTGGATCGGTAGCCCAATTTACAAGGTGTCCATCTTGTCGAGGATGGCCTTGGTGAACTGGTGGGTGGTGGCATCGCCGCCCATGTCGCGGGTGCGGACCTTGCTGGGGGGTTGTTAGCAGCTTATCGCGGGTCTCGGCGGACGGCGGCCTGGACTTACCCATCGGCAATGACGCCGTAGATGGCCTGGGAGATGCGGTTGGCGTGGTCGTCAAGACCAAGGTGGCGCAGGAGCATGGAGCCGGACAGGATCAGGGCGGTGGGGTTGGCCTGGTCCTTGCCCTTGATGTCGAGACCGACGTGACGGCAGCCGGGCTCGAAGACGGCGACGTCGCGGCCCATGTTGCAGCCGGGGACGATACCGGCACCACCGACGAGGGCGGCGCCAATGTTGGACAGAATGCCACCGTACAGGTTAGGCATGACCATGACGTCGAACTGCTGGGGCTTGCTGACAGCCTGCATGGAGGCGTTGTCGACAATCATGTCGTTGACCTCGAGGGTGGGGTAGTCGTTGGCGACGCGGTGGAAGGTGGAGCGGAAGAGACCGTCGGCCAGCTTCATGATGTTGGCCTTGTGGATGCAGGTGACCTTCTTGCGGTTGTTGGCCAGGGCGAAGTTGAAGGCGAACTTGGCGATGCGCTCAGACTTGGCGCGGGTGATGATCTTGAGGGACTCGACGACGCCGGGGACGGACTGGTGCTCGAGGCCAGAGTACTCGCCCTCGGTGTTCTCACGGATGATGGCGAGGTCGACGCCCTCGTGGCGGGTCTGGTAGCCGGGGATGTTCTTGATGAGGGAGATGGAGGCGTAGATGTCGAGCTCCTGGCGCATGGCGACGTTGAAGGACTGGTGGCCGGAGCGCTCGATGGGGGTGTGGAGGATACCCTTGAGGCCGAGCTTGTTGCGGCGGAGGGAGGCGACGGACTCGCGGAAGAGGTCCTCGGTCTTCTGGGGGGAGGTGGTGTTGAGGCCGGAGACCTCGACCTGCTCCCACTCGATGGGAACGTTGTCGGCCTTGAAGATGGTCTTGACGCTCTCGGCGACCTCGGCACCGATACCGTCACCGGGGATCAGCGTGACCGTGTACTTGCCGCCAAACTTGGTGGGCTTGAAGATGTCAGAGCCGACCGTGGCGTAGGCGCGCGCGGGCTGCGCGGTGCGCAGAATCTGGGGGGAGGCAAAGTCAGCATCGTGTGTGTCTGGGCTGGCGATGGCTGCATCCTGCGTCTTATCTGTCCGCCGTGTCGATGTTGCTGCTGTTGCTGGTGATCCCCTCCTCTTTCTCGTGGGCCACGATCGAAACGGCGAGGCAAGAAAAACACTTCACGTCCACGCCAATGGGACCAATTGGCACGCAAACTCACCTGCGCAGTGCGGGCGGATCCTCGGGAAAGCATCTTGGGCGGTCGTGTGGTGCCTCGTGAGGGTGTTCGGGCAGGTCGAAGGTTCGGGGATCGGAGGAAGGTGGTTTTGGGGCTGCGAAAGGAAGAGTAGGAAAAAAGAGTGGAATTTCTCGAGGTTGGCTGCACTGGTCAAATGCCGCAAAAAGCAAGGTACACAGATACACACACACACACACACACACACACACACACACAGTGGAGGACACAGGACACGGAGTGACGGTACCAAAGTACCCGACCCGACCAGCCCAGCGGCAGGCTCTGTTTTCTCTGCTCCTTCCCAGCCTGTGATTTCGTAAGTGGCGCGCCCCCCGCAGTGCCCGTTTCCGGCCCTGTGAGTGGTCAGACCATCGGAAGGATCCACTCTTTTTTCCCGGACGGTCGGAAGAATGGAGGACGACATCCGCGGGAAAGAGAAGCTGCGCTGCGCTAGCGACAGAGCCTTCACGTCTTTCTCGGGAAGGGAAGGAACCAGCGTGGAGCGCCATTCCGCTTTCGGACTAGTGCGTCTCCTTCCGTCTTCTCGGCTGAGCTTCGGATCTGGAGACAACGCTCTTGTCACGTGTCTTTTGGACTGTGCTCTGCGCCGTTTCTAAACTCAATTGGATCCATGGATCCCTTCTCTTTGAACCAGGTACACCGGCACGCGTAGATGTTTTGATGGACGGAACACCCGTCGTCCAGCCGCGCAAGACCTTGTCGTTCCCGCCTCCGGATTTCTTCAACGTAGCCGCCATTCTTCCCGGACACTTCCCCGCCTACCCGCTCTCCACTTTCGTCTGAGACCGCCAAGTCGGTCTTACAGCCTCCCTGGCGTAACTGCGACTTGTCTTCGGCCGAGCTGGCTTGGCCATTGTCCGTCGACACAACTTCAACTACAACCGTGACGCTGCATCTCACAATATCGCATCAAGAGCCCAGCTGCATTGCAGGCACCGAAAAGGCGACCAGACTGAAACTGACAAGCGCAACACTTAGACTCATAACTCGGTAGTACCTTAGTTGACAATCTGTTCCCTGCATCCATCCAACGGCAGCAACCCCAACTCACTGCTGTCTCAACCCCCAAAACGCCATGAAATCCAGCTTTCTTCGCCTCTCATAAGATCACTCCAGTCGCAACCTCCCGGCATCAGCGGGCGTCTTGAGCCCATCATACCCCGATGCCTTGATCCCCCATTCGAAGCAGTCCGCCCAATATCGCCCCCCCAAACTCAGACCTGTCGGAGCACCGCCTAAACAACCGTCAGAGACTCGATCGCCGCATGGATAAACCGGAAGAAATCACTCACACTTGGTCTGCTTCTCAATGGTCTCGAAACGCTGGACACACTTGTCCACAGTCAAATCGGCCATTTCGTCATGGATCCTCCGTCCGGGCCTGCAGACATTCGAATACTGCGTCGGCTTGATCCAGAGGTGCACGAAGCCGGTGTCGAGGTACGCGCTCGAGTTCTCGGGGCGCCGGACCATCTGGTTGTAGTCCGTCCAGAAGAACCCGACCCGCTCCGCGAGGCTCAGGAAGTTGACGTCCGCCTTGTCGATGTACATGACGGCCTCCTTGCAGAACCGCTGGAGGACCTCGCGGTCGGGCGTGTACGACGGGACGACCGGCTGGTCCCAGCAGAGCAGCGTTCCGTGGTCCGGCATCGGCCCGAGCGTGTACTCGATGTTGTACGACGCCTCGCCGCAGCCCTCGTAGACGAGCTTCGCCTTCTCCTTCATCCAAAAGTCCTCGGCGCGGCCTGAGTCGGATGTTTAGTATCAAGGTGACGCGTCACAACAGAGGGCAGGGCACCTACAGGCAGCTGCACTGTGCAGTCCATTAAACACCTGTCTGCAAGTCGCCTTGCAGTTCTTGCCAGTGCTCTTCCACTCGATGTGCACCTGCTTCGCTTCGCCCGCCAATATGTGAGATCCGGGGTAGAGCCCGTTCCAGCCCTGGTCTACTTTGTCGTCCACGTAGTCGCAGACGTCGTCGATAAGCCTATGATCAACCGCCCGTGTCAGCTGTGCCTGTGAACTTTCAACATGTGGTGAGATGGGGATCAGAGAAACATACGGCCACCAGTTGTAGTAATAGGTCCACTGCCTCTCGTTGCAACTGACGGCATACGTGATCACATCGTCGACGGCCGACAGCGCCACGTCGTTCTCTACATTGGCAGAGGTTTGCTTCGCGTCGCTCTGGGCAAGGCCTTCGGGAAGGAAGCTGAAAGTTGGGACGGCAGCTTCGGGACCGAGCGGGTCGGTTCCGGCGGGCTGGAAAGATTCTGCTTCCGTCGGGAGAGCCAGACCGATGCCGAGGAAGAGTGCCGGAGCCAGAATAGCCAGATTGGACTTGAGAATGAGACGCATGATGGTTGATGTTTTTGGGGACAAGGAAGAGACAGTCAGTGTGAAAGAGACTGGACGATAATGAAGTTGAGAGTGATGGTGAACGATCGCAGCTCTCTTGCCACTGAATTGCGAAGGCGACTTTATTTGAGGACGATGCTATCGAATTTTTCAATACCAGGGGGTAATATTCTCGCTGAATTTCATGGCCTTGATTGACGATTATCGTGAACATCCTCGAGAGGAGGTTCAGAACTGCTCGTGAGATGTTCGTTGTCCCACAAGAAAGGCGCGTTGCAGGTGAGGCAAACCAGATGGGAAAGCGAAAATCCCCTCCTTCCCCTTACCATTGCTGGCCTCGTCAATTCCCAGACCCAATCGGAAACAGGCATGAAATCCCGCGATGTCGTGACACCCTCCCCTTGAGCGCCGCAGCACAGGTAATTCTCGGCTATTTTGCGAGACATGTCGTCTCTGCACACCCCACCGCCTCGCACATAATCTCGCGGTGCTGGTTTTGATATCGTGGCGGTTACCTCGAGGGAAGCAAACTACATCCAGCTGATCTGTAGTTGCCAGCGCAGCTGGAATGACGCCACCAGGAACTCGAATTCAGGAGGTCGGCATCGGCTGTCGTCTTGCCGGTGTGCGCCTGCCTGAGCTTTCATCGATGTCCCAGGATGGGAAGAAAATCTGTGATCTGGGCTCTATGATGCTGAGTTCGAGTTCGAGTCCTCGCTTGACGGGCCGTTGCTGCGAGCCCAGCCGGAGCCGTGCTGGACTTCTGCTTGATCGGCAACCCGACCTTGGGGATCCGAACCGGCATCCCGACATCTCACGCAGCGTCAGTCTCTTGACTTTTGACTGATATTCTAATATAACTGATAAGAAAATTATTCGACCTGCGTCGTCTGAGACTTGTGTCTCGGCGTTTAGTGCTGTACTCTCGCAATTTGATGTAATTATGGGATACTATGGGCGTTCAACTGTGGTAAATATTCCGACCCGGTTTCCTTGCCATCCCGAAGTCGTCCTACGTTATCTAAACATGAACCCTTCATTCCGTTCTCCCTGTTGATTATGACCATTGTGTCTCCAAGCCGAACCATCCACCGCATTGCGAAAACCACGATGTTCTAAACAATAAACACCGCAGGTTCACAGCTCATTGCTTGTGTTCCGAAAAGTTCATTTCGTCACAATGGTGCTCTGATATGACCCATGCTTTTGGCAGGACGAGAACCGCTGCAATATTCGCATCTAAGCAGAAAACCGTAATGTAGACCACTCGGATGCGTTCCAGCCCTCCCCTGAATCTTCCAAGGCGGCGTCCATGAGAGCAACGCCGTAGGACAAGCCGATAATAAGCGTGTCGAAACTGTCCGCATCAATATCCAGTCCGTTTGCTGTCACGTAGCCTCGGCCCGATTCCACTGATCACGTAGAGACGCATGAGGCTCTGGTGATAGCGATGGCATTCAGGGGTCGATTCCGAGTCCTAGGACGAACCATTCCACAATCTCGGCCATCGGCATGAACCCTCGTCGCCTGACCAAATGAAATTCGCCGGGCGATTCTCCGCGGTGAACCTTGATGGTGACTGGATCCACGCGAGGCTTTTTGGTGTGACATGATGGTCTTGAGATGAGATTGCCGGTCAAGACTCTTACTTACAACATCGTCCGTATGCTCAAACATCTGTCGCCTGCTGTCTTCGATCTTCATTGGCCATGGTTGTCAGGCAAATGCATGCAACTTATCATGCCATACTTGTGTGTTGAACTCAATCTGGCCAAGACAGCAGTACCATTACATACATTCGTTCAAATCCAGAGAGCACAGCGTGGAAGGTAGATAGCTTGTCGACCTCAATATGACTATCTTCGTAGGAAGGCATGCCCGCCTGACTCCGAATTGAGGCATCGAGCGTTAGTCACTTCGTTGGGCACCGGATGCTTGTGTGAACGGTATTTCACCCACCTCATCGTACTTGGTTTTTGGGCATGACGCCCAACCAAAACTCCAGCCAATCCGAGCTGAAAATCGAAACTAGAGAGTAAGCACAGAAGTGATTGGTGTCTACGGATATTGATGAGTGATTCGTTGTTGTTCCCGTGGTTTAGCCGCGTACTACACAGCCACTCTGCTGCAGCCTGATCAAGGCTGCGGACGTCCACGATGACTGACTTTGACTCCCTCCCTCCCACAACCGACGCCTCAGCATGGCCACAGTTCTTTTGGAACCCTCTTGGGCAGCCAGCCGCAACCATACCTCTACTTGACGCCTCCGCCAACGAGACCAAAACCGCACAGAGGCTTCGCGAGCGACTCCCGCACCGAGCTTGCCCCGCTTCTCCTCCTCCTCCTCCTCTTCTGCCCGCCGTGCTCTTCAGCCGGGCCTCTCCCGGGCTATCAAACTCATCGTTTTCTATCAGTATATTTCTGATTTCATTTTTCACGACGCACTCAGTGGGCATCGCGACTTCTCCCGCCTTCCGGGACCTCGGCTCATCGGGCTGCTTGGTTTGCATGCCAGCATCCCGCATTAAGTGGAGGCAAATTTCGCCATGTGCTACCAGATTACCGAGCTTTACTCATCTTGCCGATGTCCGTATTATCAGCATGAAGTCGACAAATGCGCGAGTTATGGGAAACGACACCACAGAACCCAGCAGCGGACAATCACGGTTGGCTATGCGTGTCATACCCACTCTATGGGCCATAACTCCGAGGAGGCTGTCCCAGAGGCTAATGGCCTGGCTGCTTCAACCCGAGGTATGGAAAACAGAGCAAGGGCTCGTCCTCTGGCTAAAAAGAGGAACAGGTTTACGAACAACAAGGTTTCACTTGAAGCCACGACCCGGCACCTCTCATTCATTGGTACATTCCACTATCTCGAAAGATCGCACAGCTGGTAAAAACGCGCATCAAGCCGAGCTCTTGGCAGCTTTCGGCCAACGGAATCGACAATGCGTATCAAAATCCACCAGTAGTTCGCCACCCACGTCCCAACCCACGAGCACACAAGAACCAATTTTGTTCGTAGACGACACAGGCAAACCCCATAGGTTCGCTCCGGCGCCTCCGCCTTACCCCCCACAGAGACCATCGATAGACCATTCTCCGCAGAGTTCTCATCCTGAAGATGGTGAGGCATTATATAACGAGTTGGCGGTATGGGCAGTCAGTATGACAGACTATCTAGAGTAGATAAACCACTGACACATCATTCAAGGATAAGGATGGCTTGTATTCTGGAGCCAGTGTCTCAGATGCCGAGTCAAAGGGTCGAAAGTATACACCTCGTCCTCCGCCAAGTCCCAGGGCTCGAAGCTACAAGCTGAAACGAGCAACCATAGAAGAGCGCAGGAATAACAAACTCGCTCTTTGGAAGTACAGAAGTGCAAAAGAGCTTGCGAAGGAACCAAAGGCATAGGCGATACTAATGAATCCCAGTCTTGATGGTGGAGTGATCCCTGTGGTGACATAAAGAAGTGTAGATATTGGGCTTTTACATTGACCTAAGCGAATGTCTCGTTATAACGAAGCAAATCTTCATGTTCTTTAATTGTACAAATTTCTGTTTACATCATGCAATCCTTTCATGAGCAGCAATTGCTGAAATTCCCCCCGAACATCCTTCAGTCTGAACGAGTGACTGCAAAGAGCCGCTGGAACTGACCGCCATTGCGCGGCCAGTGTCATGTTCCTTCAAATCCTGCCAACGTTGTGGTGAATGCACCCTTGTGGAAGACAAACGTGTCAAATGTATCAATTCCATCATCTCTTCGCCTCAACCTCACATAAACATCGGCGCGTATACACCGACTCCCATGGCCGCAGCGGCAGCAATAGCCGCACACCCGCCAGAGACCGCTGTCTGGCGCGATCCAGCCGCCTCCAGCGTCGAAGAAGCTGCCGCATCGCCCGGTTGAGTGGCGGCTGTCTCGCCGGTGGCGGTTGCGCAAGTCGTAGCTCCCGGGGTCCAGGTTTCGAGGAAGCGGGTCTGGGTCAAGTACGGCGTGGCAACGTCGGCAAAATCTCCGGTCATGGTGCCGGTGCAGGTTGACGCCCAGGCCGAGAAATCAGACCTAAATACTGTTATTAGAGCCGAAGAGATGGAAAGGGAATGTTGAAGGGGGCTTTTGATCGTACTTCTCCGACTGCCACCACTCGTGCAAACGCGTCTCGTACTCGGCGTAGTCGTCTCGCACCGAAGCGGGTAGCTTGCTGAGGAGTTCGCAGTCATTGGTAGGGAACGCAATGTCGGCTGCGAGTGTAGCGCTGCTGACCGCCTGTCGCAGATCCCCTGAGGGCTGAGGGCGGTCTTCGAAGATGTCCGCTGCCTCCAGGGAGCACTCGGGAGTCATCTCGTCGGTGAGCGCCGGCGGCGCGGGGGCCGTTTGGGACGGCGTCTGGGCCGCAACTGATGCCACTGCGAGGGCGAAAAGAGAGAGCTTTGTTGTGTACATGGTTGTATGGAGAGAACGATTCCGTTCGACGAGTTCAATTGGGAACAGAGGTCGACCAGCTGGGGCAGTGTGAACTTAAGGGTGTGTGATATGAGATGTTGGGTGGAAAGAATGTGGTAGTGCAGGATGCATCGTCCATACGACAGGAGAGCTTCAGTTTGTTACAATCAGGGGCGTTTGAAAAGTGACGTACCTATGACGTCGGGTAAACTCGTTGACATTTGAGGAGTTGGAGCAAACAGAATGCAATGTGCCTTTCCGTCGATCTTGTCCGGAAAGACGACTTGTTGTTGGGGGCCAAATTTAGGCGAGGGAGGTCTTGGTATTGTCCGTGAAGTCTCACAATGAACGAAAGTCTCGCAGGAGTTGTGTCAAGAAGGATTTCTACCATGCCGTCCCAGCCTCATGTTTCACACGGGAATAAGAAATACAGGTTAAATGAGCTCTCTTGCGATCGGCACGTGTGAAGCGGAGGGAGTCAGGCCACCAGGTCCCGTCGATCACCTGCATTGGCCCTTGGCGGAGGATTCCTTGTTGGTTCCAAGGTTACGGCCTTACGCGAACGCGAACCGGGGATTTTTCTCGCCAGGCCACACCTTTGCGCTGGCGCTTGGAGACGTAATCGCAGCACAATCGACAATCAAGGCGAGCGTCATTGGTTGAGGGGTGAACAGGGCAGTGTATGTGCATTATCATATTCAGCCTCAGCTAGCGTAGATCGTTTCAACAAGAACGAATAGATCGCCACCCTCACCGTACAACCAAGGCTGATTCACCCCGCAGATGGACATCCGTTTACATGGTTCACGTGCACACCTAAACACTTTAATTGGTGGGGATGGTTGCGTCAGGAATGCTGAGCAGGTTCGAAGACTATCCCACGGCGCGCTACGAATCAAGCTTGTTCAAGACTCGGCCAACACGTATGATCTACAACGTAGCATTCCGGTCACTTCGGATGATCTAAAGACGCCGTTCGAACAGGGGAACTGCCAAAAGAGCCGTGATCGAGATTGCAGCACCATAATTCTCCGCCCCCACACCCTTCTGCCGGGTGCCCGATCTTCAGTCCCGCTAGATGTCTCCCCCAGCTGCCATCATTTAAGCATGCAAAGTGCAATTAAAGTGCAGGTACGATGTTTCTACCAAAACTTCCAAGCATCGTCTAAAGGTTCGTACTTGGGAGACCTCATGATGTTCTCACAACAAGGCCCTCTAATGTGCCACACGTTGTTGCCCTCGTCTCCTTGAAAGTGGTGACGCCACAACCGAAAGTCCCTGGCGATCGACGATCAACAGCAGTCAACAGGTGTTTTCGTGGCCTCAGCGTGGCGACCAGAAACCATCGTGTGGCCAAATACTCGACGCTATATTTGGAACTTCTGTTGACTAGAATCTCTGCTGTGGTGTGCATCCGAGAAAAGATCAAGTCCGCCATTGCTGAGTGATTAGGCTGGAAGGTCCACAACGGCATGTAACCCTCCAGTCCACAGCGAATGATCTGCGCTCTGGAACCCCTTTTTGGAGGGCGGCAACCGCATAAACAGCACCAACTGCATGTTAAACAGAACCAACTGCATACACATTCAGCACCAACAGTGGAGAGAATCCAGCACCGCCTTGGTGTTGACGTCGTCTTCTCCCGCATTTGACAAAGTATTGGATCACACCGATTGCCCAACACGGAAGAGGAACGATATGCTTGTTACTCCTTGGGAGAAGTGATGAAATCGCCAAGAGCTTTTCTTTTCCCTCATTGGTAGACCGTAGACGCGGAGACTTTGCGGGAGCGGAGGGCTGATGCCTGTGCTGGCCATGCAGACCACCAGGGTCTGGTGCTTTCTCCCGGAATCCCAACAGCTGAGGTCACATCTTCACGGCCCGCGGATCGACTGCGGTCTAGACTCTGCAAGGCTTTCAGCTTCGCACAAGGCAGACTTGCTCTACAGCGGTACGTCACTTTATAGTCCTGGTTACAGAATACGACGTGGTGAAGTCGGGACCCAGCAAGTTGGTTACCGGGATACTTGGATTTATTGCCCAGCTACAGTCATTGAGACGTATCAAGGTCCATGATCAGACACAGCACTGGACACAAGTTGTGGAATGACATGCGAGAATTGTGGATAGAAAGATTTGAACCCGCAGGAGCTAAAGATTGTATTGTACAAAGTCCCTCCCCCCCCTGTTGTGCCATGTGCAAACCCTGCCAGCTTTGTGCCCCTGCAATTACTCAGACAGAAAATGACCGATCCCTCACACGCCATCAGCTCTTACAGAAACAGTCCCTCTCTGCGGGAAGGAGCATTAGCTCGCCCGCGAAATACCCCCCGGAAACCCTAGAGCTAGCTTAAGTGTACACAATAATACCACCGACCTTCTGGTTCGAGGGGACGTTGACGCAGTCGCGTTGGTCGCCGCGAGCGACCTCCGTGTCCTCGGTGCAGTCGTCCGTGCTGAAAATCTTCCACTTGTATTGGCGAGTGTCTGTCTCGCGGAAGAGGAATCGGACGGAAGACATGTCCCCGGGGGGGAAGTCGTATGCGCCGTCGTAGAACTTGACGCACTCTCCGAGTGTGTTTTCGTACCCGAAGAGAGAGCGAAGCTCGCCGTTCCCACAGCCGTTGGGATACCATTCGACAATGTACAGCTGGTTGACTGGGACCTCAGTGGCCTGGCGTGGCGAGACATCCCGGACGGCTTGGAGAGTGTTGTTGTGGAAGGGAGTAGGTGAAGCGAGAACCGCGAGGGCGGAAGAAAGGGTGGTGAGAAATTGTTTGATGGAGACCATTTTGGCAGGTGTTTAAAGTGAATGGAGAATATGTTTGAAGGTTTTCTGTGTTGTGGATATTCTGTGTTTTGGGTGCTTTGTGTGATGTAAAATGGTGGTTTGCTTGTAAGGCTTTGATATTGTGATGAGGAATATAGAATAACTCGAGAATTGGAGAGGGAAGGGAGGACTCTACAAATACTCAAACAATCAGAAGGCCACTCTCTGAGGATTTCCATTGCATCATGATCAAGACGCTCTCTCTCTGAGGATTCTTATTGCATCATGATCAAGACTCCCTTGCGTCTCACCTTCTCCCGCCTTCATCCGTCTTCATCATGTTGTGAATCCGAAGAAATCTGCCTTGACAACTGAAAATGACGACAGTAACTGTGATCAACATCCAAAGTTCTTCCTGAATTACGGCCGAGCAGCTCTTTTGCTCAATTCGATACCGGTCTACTCACTTGGCATCATGATGTAAGTCGGCCTCAAGTTCCGCATCGACTCTGAGTCTTGACCTTGCCAGAAGTGGCGCACTTGTTGGTTCTAAGGCCGATCTGTTGGCTGTGCGTCGATCAATCCTTACAGACGACATTGGCAGGCAAAGCTGAAGCCTCATTCTGCTCGGCGGTTCAGTCTGTGGCCACTAGCATTCAACAATTTTTCGGTGCTATGTTCGGTCCCAAACTGACAGCTCGAAAGAAGTGCGAGACGTCATAACCGTAAGTTCGAGCAGGCTGGGTCTCGAGCGGTCGTGTGGGGCCTCTCCCTGTTATGTAGGTAGGTGATGTGTAGTTGGGGGCTATGAGTCGTGATCGGCATCAAAATAGGACTTTTGTCAATGTCACTTGTTGCTAACCACCAAAACTTCAAGACAATATTCTTTCATGGTGAAAATTTTGAGTATATAATAGGATGCTCTTGAAGCCCTTCTGAGGACAATAGACATCCAGATCACCATCCACCAGCACCAGCAACTCCTCAGCAACTCCCAGCAACCTTCCATCACAAGCTCTTCTTTACCAAAGACACACTCATCACCTCAAATTTACATCACTTCAACTTTCAAACATGAAGCAATCTTTCACTCTCGCCGCAGCCTTCAGCGCTGTGCTGCAGCTTACTGCGGCCCAGGACGTGGCTTGGTGCAAGGCGGAAGGCTGCGAGGACTGCCCCTCCTCCCTCACATCCAGCGGTCCCGGATATCCCGAGTGCGTCATCTACGACAGCAGAACCGTCTTCGGCGGCCAGGGATTCCAGGACGGCAGCGGAAAGATCAAGTACCGCGTCTGGGGTAAGATGGCGGACCCATGCGGCGGCCAGCCCGGCAGCATCATGATCCGATCGCCGGCCAGTCTGGCCACCGAGGGCTGCGGAGACCTCATCTGGCACAGCGAGAATGCCGAATGCACAAGCCAGCTTCGGATTGAAGAGACCTTCAGTAAGTAGTACCCCGGATGACCTTCAAGAATCATCGCCCCTCAACCCCCTGCTACGCCATCGAACACATGTTCGCTGACTGACACAATTTTAAGTGGTCCAATTCTGCTGCGGCGCGGGTGACTGCAACAAGGCGGGAGTCCCGTGGGGACGCCGCGACGAGAGCGAGAATGTCGAGACGCTCAGCTTCTCAGCCGGCGGAGGCGGCGGCGCCATGCAAGCCGCCCACCTCCAGTTCGCCAACGGCACCGTCATCGAGCCCATCGCCGTCGGCTCCCCGCCAGCGGCCGGCTCGGCCACGAAGCGCCGTCTCGGCCTCGAGAGCCGCCAGAACAACGACTGCGACACGTTCAAGAAGGACTCGTACATCCCCGACGGAGACACCTGGCTCACGACGTTCGACACCCAGATCGTGTCCAGCTCGGTGCCGGCCGAGGAGGAGGACCGCACCATCACCATCACGTACGACCAGTCCGTCTCTCAAACGACCTCGTTCCAGGCAGGCGTCGCGTACGGCATCATCTCCGCCTCGGTGGGCTACGAATTCTCAAAGTCTGAGACCAAGGGCTTCCAGACCCAGGTCAGCGTCTTCGCCGGCGAGAGCGGCCGCGTCGGCTTCACGCCCGTCTTCGTTTGCACAAAGGGCACCCTGGAGAGGTGCAACGGTAAGCGAACGGAGAACGGCGAGACCTGCGCCCCGTGGGTTCAGAACGGTATTGTCCAGGGCGACTACAGGATCGTCCAGACTTAAGGGGTAGGCTGAGAAGATCTGAATCAGTACAATTGTCTGGTGGGCACTTGAAGAGTTTGCTGGCAATGATTTGAGTTTATCTCGTGCATTTTTGTGTATCTCCTATTTCAGCCACGGTCGCTTTCATATCGGTGGTGTCGGTGGTGGGCCAAAGGTTTTTGCGGCACAGCTCGGGCTGTGCATGCCATGCACCAGGGCTTACTGGTCATGGGATTGTATCCTAGTATTCCAATCACTTTCTCTCAACTTGTTATGCCTTGGAGTGACGAGCCTAAGTCAGGCGATGTTGGCCTGACGAGTCACTAGCCCCTGTCCGTGATGTGACCATGCCTGTTGAGGTCATCTAGCAACAATGAATGTTGAGAGAGATGTTTCAATTCACATTGTCAGTCATAAATCTCCTTCAATTAGACATTACTTCAACTCGTTCAAGATGGCCCTGGCAGCCGTGACTCTACCGCCGCCCTCCACCTTGCAAGCCTCGGCCAGATCTGCAGCCTTCTTCCTCATGCGCTCGGCGCTGTCTCCCAACACGACCTGCTTCAGTATCGGACCGAGTTCCTGGGCGGCACACTTGGGCGCGTGCTTGGCACTGCCCAGCTTTCCGATGCCCAGGTACTCCACGCGCTGAGCGAAGTCGTACGTGTCGAACCAGACGGGGAGGACAACTTGAGGGATGCCGGCGCTGGGATACGTCAGCAAACATCATCCTGAACCCATTGGTGAAGTGGTCATTCTTACCTAACAGCCTCAAAGTACGAGTTGGCTCCGCCGTGGTTGACCGAGCACACGACAGACCCCGACTCCAGAATCGACATCGGATCCGCGTCAAGCCAGTCCGTCACGCGCACGTGCTCCTCCCACTCGGACCCTACCGCCTCGAGGACAGCGGAGAAGCCCTCGCCGCCGTACGCGCCGCGCTTCTTCAGCTTCCACAGCACCTGCAGCTCCTTGCCCCCCTCCTTGGCCGCGTCCAGCAGGAACCTCAGCGCGCCCGCGAGCTCCCGCGCGTCGGCCTCCTCGTACGTCGCGTGCGTGCCGAGGTTGATGTAGACCGTCGGCTGCTTGGCGAGCCACGCGGCCAGGCCCGGGTCGGATTCTCGGATGGGCTTCCCGGGGAGGACGATGGGCCCGCAGGAGACGAGGTGGTCCGGCACGTGGGAGAAGGGGAAGTCGGCGGCGGGGCTGCTGGGGAGGATGACTTTGAGTCCCTCGGGCGGGGAGACGGCGACGCGGCCCCAGTCTGAGTATTTCGTGTCGATTTGGGAGTGGATGTGCTTGGCGTGGTTGATGAGGTAGGGGTTGCGGGCGTTCATGACGTATTGGAGGATCTGGTAGATGGCGGAGGGGATGAGCCAGAAGGGAACCGGGTAGGGGATCGTTGATCGGGGGCTGGGGTGATGTTAGTCTCGGGCTCTCATCAACGTGTCATATGAGGCGCATTTACGGAGGGTGCTTCCACGCCGCCTCGAGTCGCGGCTGGGCGGCCATGATGAATTCTCTATAGGTATTCGGCGACAGCACATGCCACTTGGGCTTCAGTTTATAGCACACAGTCACAGCGGGCGTGAAGAGATTGTCCACGAGCACGAGATCGGCGTCGACCTCGTTGACCACCTTCTCGGTCTGCCGCACCAAGTCGACCAGCTCCTCCGGGGTCCACGGGCACGCGATGCGCGGCATGATCAGCGCGGCCTCCTTGGCGTTCCACATGGTCGGGTGCAGGTTGCAAATCTCCTCGAAGCGGTGCTCCGGGCGGGTGAAGAGCGCTTCCTTCCATGTCGCGCCCTTGAGCTCGTGGAACGTGGCGTCGGGGACTGCGGAGGCGACGGCGTCGGAGAGGGCCTTGAAGGAGAGGATGTGCAGGTCGAGCGTGGGGTCGAGGTTGAGGAGTTCCTGGCTCACGGCGAGGTAGACGTTGGCCTGGCCAAGCTCGGAGTTGGTGATGAGCAGTATCCTCTTTCGTTGCGACATTTTGCACGTGTTTTGGGGGAAGGCAAAGTCCGAAGAAGAGCAACGAAATGGTGTACGGGCGTCATGTTGCGGTATGGTGCTCGCTTTATCTACAGCTGCTGTGGAGGGCTGTTGGTTCGCTGAGATAGATGCCCGAGACCCTGTCGTCCCGGATCCTTCCTTCACCTTCCTGTCGGAGAATTAAACGGCTGAAAATTTGGAGATGGACATGGCATCATGCAGTCATCCGGCGCGGTCTGGTCCTCCAGGCCCAACCGAGTGGCCGGTCGAGCAAGATGATCCCCGCTGCCCGATCACTTGGCTTGGCAGTCAGGTCAGACGTGATCCCGCGCAAGTCTGGACTTGTCCGCCCGAAGGAGCAAATAAGCAGTTTCGCAGTCCCGCTGGTCGGAGTCGCAACCGAAGGACTAGCAAAAGTGCCATGAAATGGCGCATCCCATCGGGTTACGGTGGATGCCCGCCCGTAAGCAGAGCCAAGACGGAAGAGCAACTCAGCCGCCCTGGTGGGAGAGCGCACTCTATTTGAGCCTCTCCGACAAGGACGGGTGGGGTGGCTGGTTGCATCAAGTCATGGACAAGAGGGCAGACGATTGATTGATTGTTCCGATATTGGATGCGAGAGGTGACATGACAGACAGAGGACTCAGGGTCAGGGGAGAGTGGTGGGTGAGGTCCGAAGAAGGTTAAATTTGGCTGCGTCAGAGCCGGTCCTCCGGGATCCGTGATGAATCTGATATGCTGCTCCGTCGTAATTGGCCACCTCCTGTCCACCGGAAGTGAAACTCGAGGGGGTTTGCACTTTGCGGCTTCTGCTCGGCGAACGAGGCGGCGGTTGGAGATCCGAGGGGTGGACTGGCAGATTGGGACTTGCAGAATCACAGTGAAGAAATTCAAGGAAAAAAAGAAATCGCCTCGGTTAACAGGGACGGGATGCATTTCCGGCTCAGAGCTGGAACCCTGCGGCGGCGTGTCCCGTCCTGTGTCATGGACTTGGCGAGCTGCCCCGCCTGTCCGCAGTGGTTCGTGTGTGCGTCTGGCAGTGCGAGTGGCCCGGGCCCCGGAGCGGGAATTGTGGGTCTCGCCAAAGAAGAAAAAATCAAATACCGGCCGTCGCCCGCGTGTTCTCGCCAGTCAATTGCGTCTCTGGCGGATGTGCACTCGGCGCTGCGTCTGAATCAGGTGCGAGACGGCGAACACTCGGAGCGACAGCGGCAATGCGACGCACATGCAGCGCTGCTCGCTGCTTGCTGCTGACTTTGCAGCGCTCACATGCCTTGCCAGCCCGGTTTAGGAAGTTGGAATTGGCGAGGGGCGGGATGGGGAGCGGTGGAGGGGCTGATTGATTCTTGTAGTAATGGCAACGGGCTGGCGTTGGCTGTACGTAAGCAGGTACTTGAGTCTACCTTGCCTTTGTGACATTATCGAGGTACCTTAGGTAATCAATTATCGGCACGCTATCTACGCTATCGATAACGATACCGATGACATGATTACATAAGGCACCCGTCCAAGAATGTATGCGCTGCTGCAAGAATAAACGCATCTCGCTTCAGTCCATGTCTCCTGAGCCCTCCGGCATCCCGATTCCTGATGGCAACAAAGACCAACATCTTAGCTACCTTGGCTTGGTCAGGTAGGGTAACCAACTAACAATGCCCCGGCATGGATGTGCATGCCTTCGTCCTCCATGCCCCACCGGCGCCAAATTAAACGGGCTAGCGACATTTGCTAGCGTCATATCTAATCAATCAGATCATCTTATCTGATCACACCCTTCACCGCAGCCCGCGCCGTGACTGGCCACCGCCCCCCGGTCGCCCCCCCGTTCTCGCCGTCTCCAGTGCTCCATTGCAAAATTCTTCCATCCAGAGGACCAGACGGCCACCCTGATCGTCACCCACAGTCCACACACTCGCACCCCTCGAAGGGGGCTTTTGAAGGGGCCCGCGGCGCGTCCATGTCCATCTCTGTACAGACTACGGATACGCTATGTGACGCTCCCACTTTTGGCTCCCAAAACCGCGCAGCCAAGGCCCGGAATCGGCCACCACATCGCCTCTTCTGCACGAGGCCCCCTGGCTCACCAACCGTCGTCAGGATCATTTTTTTTTTTTCTCTCCTTCTCCTTCCCTTTTCCCTCACGCGAAGCGGCACAGCAAGAGGGAAAACAGAGCGAGGCCCGGCTCATCTTGCCATTTCAATTCTCTCCCAAGCCCTTCCCAACCTCTCTCTCTCTCTCGACGCCCCCCTCCCCCCATACCGCCGGTCTTTTTTGCTGGAATCGTCCGACGGACCCCCCAGCAGAGAGGATCTGTCGTAGGACGGGCTGATCTGATCTGATCTGATAAGCCTGAAGCGACAGAGACAGACGAACATGGCCGTCGCCGAGAAGCAGGAGCTGCCAGAGCAGGCCGCTCTGCCGGCCGAGGAGCCCAAGAAGGATGAGGAGGAGGTCAAGGCCGACGAGCTGCCGGTTAGTCTTTCCCTGGAGATCCTAATGCTGAGCTGCGGCGGGTGCTGTGCTGCTGGCAGTGCTGCTGGGTGCTGCACGCAAACACGTTGGCTGCCTGGGCCGTCCCGCATTCCTCAACACCAAGGGAATCTTATCGCGATGCACTCGCTGTCGCTCAATCGCAACACAGCCAGCGCCGTGCAGCACCGCACCACGGCACCACCGCACCACCGCACCACGGCACCACCGCACCACCTCGACGCAGCTCAATCGCGACAACTCGCCTCGACGGTAGCTAACATGTCTCTGCGCAGCTCTACAAGAAAATCTTCGTCTTCTTCCGCCTGCTCTTCGCCGCCGACCCGACATGGCTAGACGTGCTGCTCATCGCCTTCGGCACCGTCACCGCCATCGGCGCGGGCATCCCCTTCCCCCTCATGGGAATCATCTTTGGCCAGCTCGTCGACAACATGAACGACGCCACCTGCGCCGCCGACAGCAACATGGACGCCTTCGCCTTCGAGTCCGCCATCAACGACAAGGTCAAGAAGACGGCCTACGTCGGCGTCGGCGCCTTCTGCCTCATCTACAGCTACATCGTCTCCTGGAGCATCATCAGCCAGCGCCTCGCCCAGCGCATGCGCACAAAGTACGTCTCGTCCCTGCTGCGCCAGCCCCCGAGCTTCTTCGACAAGCGCGCCGCCGCCGGCGAGGTCTCGAGCAGGCTGCACGGCGACATCACCGCCATCCAGTCCGGCACCTCCGAGAAGGTCGGCGTCGTCATCAGCGCCCTGAGCTTCTTCGTCACCGTCTTCGTCATCGCCTTCACCAAGCAGCCCAAGCTCGCCGGCATGCTGGTCTCCATGTTCCCGGCCTTCATGCTGTCCTCCTTCTTTGGCGGCGCCTACATCGCCAAGTACAGCGGCACCATGACCCAGGCCATCGCGTCCGCCTCCTCCATTGCCTCCGAGGCCCTGTCCCACGTCTCCGTCGTGCAGGCCTTTGGCGCCGGCCCCCGTCTCGAGGCCAAGTTCGCCGACCACATGATCCACGCCCGCAAGGCCGGTATCAAGAAGGCCGTCGTTGCCGCCGTCCAGGCCGGTCTGCTCTACTTCATCTCCTACGCCGGAAACGCCCTCGCCTTCTGGCAGGGCAGTATCAAGATCGCCGACTCCATGGCCGGCCGCGGCAACGGCGCCACCATTGGCGAGATCTACGCCGTTGTCTACCTTCTCGTTGACGGTAAGTCCGACCTCGCAGCTCCGCGAGCCCTGCGCCGACGCCGGGTGGAACACGTTTGCTAATTGCTCATTTCGTTTCCAGCCTGCATCTTCCTCGGCTCCATCGCCCCCATTTTGCCCCTTCTCGGAGGTGCCACGGCCGCGTACAAGCGCCTTGTGGAGGACATCGAGGCCCCTTCGGAGATCGACGGTACCTCCGACGAGGGCAAGGTCCTCCCCCTGGACGAGCCCAAGGGCATCACTCTCCAGAACGTCACCTTCGAGTACCCGTCTCGTCCCGGCCAGCCCGTGCTCCGCAACGTCAGCGTCGACTTCCCCGCCGGCAAGTACACTGCCGTCGTCGGTCTCTCCGGCAGTGGAAAGTCCACCATCGCCGCGCTCATCGCCCGCCTCCAGGACCCCAAACAGGGAGCGATTCTCCTCAACGGCCACGACCTCCGCGAGCTCAACGTCCGCAGCCTCCGCAGCTTCATCAGCTTTGTGCAGCAGGAGCCTTCTCTCCTGGACCGCTCCATCCTCGAGAACATTGCCCTCGGTCTCATCAACTCCCCCAAGGAGTCGCACCAGCACCTCAAGCCCTTCCTCAACGGACACCAGCTCGCCGAGATCGCCGCCAGGGGCAAGAACGCGCTCTCCTCCATCGACAGCTATGGCCCCGAAGTCCGCGAAATCGTCGAACTGGTTCGCCAGGCCGCCGAGCAGGCCGACGCTGCGACCTTCATCAACCGCCTCGACGATGGCTTCGGCACCATGGCCGGCCCCAGCGGTTCCCTCGTCAGTGGTGGCCAGCGCCAGCGTATTGCTCTTGCCCGTGCTCTGATCCGTGACCCCAAGATCTTGGTCCTCGACGAGGCCACTTCTGCCCTTGACTCCGCCAGTGAGAAGCGCATCCAGCGCGCCGTCGAGCAGGCCGCCACCGAGAACCGCACCATCATCTCCATCGCTCACCGTCTGTCCACCATCCGCAACGCCGACAACATTGTCGTCATGGAGGCTGGCGAAGTCGTCGAGCAGGGTAGCTACACCGAGCTCATGGCTCGCGAGGACGGCGCCTTCGCCCGTATGGCTAGACTGCAGACCATTGGTAACGCCGAGCGCGCTCCTGACGCGGGCTCCTCCATCTCCGGCGACTCGCTCGATGCTTCCACCCTCAAGACCGACCACGTCATCAACGAAAAGGCCGAGGACCCCGACGCGCCCGTGGGCGAGAAGGCCCTCACGAAGGAAAAGAGCAGCAGCGACGACGAGAAGAAGGAGGAGGACAACACCGGCCTGGGCGACGAGAAGCCCTACAGCACCGTCTTCAAGGGTCTTGTCCGTCTCATCCGCCCTTCGTACGCCTTTGTTATCGTCGCCATGATCGCCGCCACCATCGTCGGAGGTACCTTCTCCGGCTCGGGTCTCATCTTCGGTTTCACCGTCGGCGCCCTCAACCCCTGCGCCAGCACCGTCGACCGCGTCCTGTCCCTCGGCCGCTTCTTCTCTGGTCTGCTGTTCGGCCTCGCCTGCATCGAGTTCTTTGCCAATTTCTTCGCCTGGTCCTGCTTCGGTACCGTTGCCGAGAAGCTCCTGTACTCCATCCGCGTCCTGTCCTTCCGGTCTCTGCTGGAGCAGGATGTCCAATGGCACCAGTCTGACGGCCGCAGCCCCTCCGGCCTGCTCACCATCATCACCAAGGACAGTGCGGCCATTGGTGGCTTCTCCGGCTCGACGATCGGTACCGTCTTTGCCATCTGCGTCAACGTCCTCGTCGCCGTCATCTTGTCCCACATCATTGCCTGGAAGATTGCCATCGTCTGCCTGGTCACGATCCCTCTTCTTCTTGGATCTGGCTTCATGCAGCTGCGCATGCTGGCCCGTTACGAGGAGCGCCACTCCGCCGCGTTCTCGACCGCTACCTCCGTCGCCACCGAGGCCGTCCAGTCCATCCGCACCGTCGCGGCGCTCTCCCTCGAGAAGGAGGTCATGTCTTCCTACTCCCGCCTGCTGCTTCCCCCGCAACAGCAAATGGTCCGCGCCTCCGCGACGACGAACGTCTGGCTCGCTCTCTCCAACGTCACGGGAACCTTCGTCAACGCCCTGGCCTACTGGTGGGGTACCCAGCTCATCATGAGAGGCGAGTACACCCAGACGCAGTTCCTCATCGTCCTGGTGGCCATGCTCGTCTCCGCCCAGCTCTGGGGAACCATGTTCTCCCTCGCGCCCGAGTTCTCTCGCGCCCGCACCTCGCTCTCGCGCATCATGACCGTCATCAGCCTCGGCAAGAACGACGACCTCAGCAAGACCGGTACCCAGCCGAAGCGTATCGCTGGCGACCCCAACTTGCAGGAGGACGTCGAAGCCTCGGGCGAGTCCAAGGCCAAGGCGCCCCGCCCCAACGCCGGCGGCGTCAAGGTGACCTTCAAGAACGTCTCCTTCTCGTACCCCAGCCGTCCGGACGTCAACATCCTCGACAATGTCTCCTTCGTCCTGCAGCCCGGCCAGTTCTGCGGTCTCGTCGGCCCCTCGGGCGCAGGAAAGTCCACCATCATGAACCTCGTGCAGCGCCTCTACGCGCCCTCCGCCGGCTCCATCCTCATCGACGGCCACGACATCGCCAACCTCCCCAACTCGTTCCGCGACACCGTCGCCATCGTGCCCCAGGACCCGACGCTCTTCGACGGCAGCGTCCGCTTCAACGTCGGCCTCGGCTCCTCGCCCGACACCGAGGCCACCCAGGCCGAGATCGAGGAGGCCTGCAAGCTCGCCAACATCCACGACGTCATCATGGGCCTGCCCGAGGGCTACGACACCGAGTGCGGCCCCTCCGCGTCCCGCCTGTCGGGAGGTCAGAGGCAGCGTCTGGCCATCGCCCGCGCCCTCGTCCGCAAGCCCCGCCTCCTCCTCCTCGACGAGAGCACCAGCGCCCTCGACGCCGCGTCCGAAGCCGCTCTGCAGGAAGGTCTGGAGCGCGCGTCTCGCGGTACGACGGTGCTGGCGATCACGCATCGCCTGCACACGGTGCAGAAGGCCGACGTCATCTTCCTCGTCGAGGGCGGCCAGATCGTCGACAGCGGAAAGCACCAGGAGCTCATGGACAGGAGGGAGAGCTACAGAATCAATGCCATGCAGCAGATGTTGCAGTGAGGTGTCTGCGATTGCTTGTTGGGACGAGTATTTTTTGATTTCGATTCGTAATTGTCAAGGGTGGAAAATAAAAAGCATCGCACAAGGCACGGATGGGATATCTGCATCGGGTCGGAGGGAGGGGATTTTGAAAAAATTGCATCTGTATACTCATATATAATACCTCCACAGCATTGTTCTTGTTTGATAAGGTAGTACCAGCGGATTATAGACTTGGCTTTTATCGACTCTGCTCTTGCCGTGTCTGTGATATGCGCGATTGCCGACAGCTGTTTGTTAGGTAGAGGGAGTGGGACGCATCCGTCAGGGGTGCGCAGGCAGCAGCGCAAGGCACGTGACCGACATGCCATTTCTGGCTTGTTGGCTCTGTTGGTTCTTTCCGTTGCTGAAACTCGTTCATCTCACAACTTCGCTCCGGATCCTTGCACCACTCAGACTTTGAGGCTATCTCCAAACTCGGTCGTCGTCATAGAGTCATCTTGGGCTCTTTTCGACCAAAAGCCCGACCGCTGCAGCCACCGATTGACCGTTGTCAACGTCAGTCAACATCACATCATTCTCACCAACACCAACACCATGGCCGCCGCAGCGTCCACCGCCAAGATGGCCCATATCCTCGATCTGCCGAACGAGATCCTCCTGCAGATCATCAGCCTGCTGTGCCCGCACTGCGTCATCGAGTCGCAGAATCTGGGAAAATGCACCTGCGAGGAAGAGCGGCTGCTCGCGACGACCTACACCCGCCCCGCCGCTGAATTCCGCCGGCAAGACCTCGCCCGTCTATCGCAGACGTGCCGCGCCCTCCGGGACCTCGTCCAGCCCGTGCTCTACCACTGCCCGCAGCCCCGCGCCGGCGGCAGGATCCTCGCGCTGGCCCGCACACTCGCCGCCAGACCGGACCTCGCCCGCCACGTCAAGGAGCTCCACCTCGGGAACTGGAACGTCGTCGACAGAGACGTGACCCCGGAGCTGCAGGACCTCTTCAACAACATCCTCGACCGCTTCGAGCTCCCGCCGCGCCTGCTCCGCGGCCCGGACAGCTCGTGGCCCCGGGACTGGCTGTCCAAGGCCCGCGCTTTCGAGTTCGGGCTCGCGGGCGTCGGGATCAGCGACTCGGAGGACTTTTACTTCTTCGACAACCGCGAGCAGGTCGTCGACGCCATCTGCCTCACCCTGACGCCCAACGTCGAGCACATCCACCTGCAGCCGCTCTACGTGCCGGACTTCCCCTTCTGCGCCCCCGGGTCGCTGCCGCGGCTGACGGACCTCACGCTGCAGGTGCCGCACACGGGCGAGGGCATGAAGCTGGACTGCGTGCGCAGCATCCTGGACGCGGCGCCGGCGCTGGCGCGGTTCAAGGGCGCCAAGATCAACGGCGTGACGAGGGCCGTGACGCACGCGAACCTGCGGAGCGTCGACCTCGACAACAGCCGGCTGGGGCTGCGGGCGATCCGGGCGCTCATGGACGGGTTCCCGCGGCTCGAGGTGTTTGGGTACGAGTCCGACAGCATGCTCCGCGTCGCCAAGCCGGACGACCGCGAGGCCCTGCCGCGCCAGATCGGGGAGGCGCTGCTGCTGCGCAAGGACACGCTGAGGGATGTCGACATTGACCTGTCGCGGTCGGCCATGTTCCTGCACCACACGCGGCTTTCGAGCGAGGACGCGATGCCGAGCCTCAAGGAGATGGAGGTGCTGGAGGAGCTTGCGCTGGACCGGGATGCGCTCTTCATATCGCGGGACCTGAGGCCCGATAACGAGTGGTACGAGGCCGAGTTTGACGCTGTGGACGAAGACGAGGACAGTGCCACGGAGGACGCGGGGATGCACGGGATCAGGAAGAAGAGGGATTTGGTCGTCGACTTTTTGCCGCCTTCGATCCGGTATTTCAAGATGTACGACAAGCGCGGGGAGCTGTTCAAGGATGTGGTGCGGCTTGCGGCGGTCGCGCCGGACCAGTTTCCGGCCCTGAAGAAGGTCAGGTTTTGGGGGTACAGCGAGGACCAGCGGATGGCGCTGAAGGGTGTTTTCAGGAGGGCTGGGGTGAAGTGCTACCACGGGGGGTATTTGTGAGGCCTGAGTCGGACAGGCAGATGGCTTGAAGTGCAGTCAACATTGTTCGAGCGGTTGAGTCGGGTGTCAGGCAGTTGTCTGCACGTTTGAGAAAACGCAGCTGCAGTAAGCTGTCGACTTGATCCATCTTGAGACGATTCATGAAGATGAACACAATCAAGTACCTACGTAGGTCAATACGAGAAACCTCCGTATCCATCGCACAGCAAGAACTAACAAAATGGAAAAGGGTCTCAACATAAAAGTCATTGTCTTCCCCTGAGGTCTCAAACACTCACCGATACACCACTACCACTCACTCTGCCTACCCTGGCCAATTCTCCAAAAGCAAACCGAGCCGTAGCGGCACTCCTAGTCCCATTGCCGTCATGATTTGGCTCCTGTCATGCTAGGGTCTACAAGCATCCATTACATCATGCGCCCACTAGTTCTCTCCCTACTGCCAACCCGTTCGTCTCATCGGAACAAGCTCCGCGATTGGCACCGCTCCCTGCGGCACGCCCACTCCCGAGCCACGGACAGATCAAGTATTTTGCGGGCAAATGCCGTGAAAAGCAAATACGAACAGAATGCCCATGGATCGAGATTCCGACAAGCAGCCGTCGGACGCGGACCGTCCCAGGCCCGCTCCGAGGTAGCATCTGGGTGTGCCAAGCCCCCAGCGATGGAGACCACGCGGCCCCAAACAGGAAAGGAAATGAGGCGAAGCGCGGATCATGAAAGAAAAAAAAGCTTATTTTATTCCAGCCTCAACAACATCCATCAATACCATCCATCCCTGGACATGCGCCACCGTATTCGCAACATCGCCATCTGCCGTCTATGTGTCAGCGCCAGTCCACGACGCAACGCAACCCGCTGAGCCACGCCATGCGAAACACAAGCGGCCGCCATGGCCTTCTTCAGAGTGTCGTTTTTGTTTGTTGACTTCTTCACTGACTCTGCCGTCCGAATTGTTGACAACAATCCTGCACCGCAACCCTGTTTGCCGTGACATCTGACACGTCGAAAATTGCTAAATAAAATTGGGGGCCGCCGGGATGCTGGTCTGGGGGAGAGAGAGAGAGAGAGAGAGAGACAGAGAAAGAGAGACATACATACACGTACCGGTAGTAAGCCGGACATCGACGAGACCCAAAGGCCCGGCCCAGACGCCACAATGACGCAAAAGAAAACCGGACACGCGCAGCCAGACAGACGAGCGGTGGGGGGGCGGTTCACTTCCAGTCCGGACGGCGAAAACGCATACGCGACCGAGAGAATGTAACCCTCACCGCCGGCCATCGGGGGCTTGCAAGCTTGCCCGTTTTGTGACGCCTCTTTTTCCCCGTTGGGGGGTGACTCACACCACCCGCGGGAGGGAGAAACATCGGCAGTATTCCTTTGACGTGCTATCGAAAATTGCCCATCCTTAGCTGATGATGGGCTGGCTCTAGCCCCAGCGCCGGAGCTCCCATGTGCGTGGTCTGGTGATTGTTGTGCCCGCTCGGAACTACCGGACCTTGCTCCGTCTGTCCCGAGACGTCATGAGAGATTAGAAAGCAATCCGGTTTGCGGCTCCATCGCATCTTTTTTTTTTTTGGCCCTGCAGATCTTTTGAGAGGATGGGTTTTATAAACCAGTGCGTCTCCCATCACCTGTTCCGCCCTGCCTTTTCCGTTTCTCAAGATGCAAAACTGTGATACCCAGTCCGGTCTCTCCCTATCCCCCCTCCCGTCGACATCCCACTCTTAACCACCACCACCATCACCACCCCTGAATACTCTTACAAATCAATCACACCACCGCCGCGCATCATGTCAGCAGCACCAGAAATCGCGACAGCCCAGCCGCCGCCGCCGCCGCCGCCGCCGGCCGCTGACGTCGCCGCCGACACGCCCCGGTCGAGCTCGACATCGACGGACGACGTCTCGGCCCTGAAGCCGGCCGCCCAGGCCTCGTGGAAGAAGAGCCACGGCGGCGTCCACCGCCTCAACCGCACCGCCTCGCCCAAGCGCTCCAAAACGTTCTGGAAGTCCTTCAAGTACCTCCTCGACCTGACGCCCAAGCAGGTCGACGACTTCATGGCCTCGTACGTCATCTACAGCCTCGACTGGGCCGACGAGCGGCAGATGATCGCCACCCTCGGCCCGGACTACCGCCAAAAGGTCGGCGACTGCCTGCAGGCCTACTACGGCGTGCTCAACCACCTCTGCGCCCTCGGCGACGTCGAGAAGATGTACATCCCGCCCCTCATGGACCCCCGCGCCTCCGTCCTCGACAACCAGATGCTGTACGAGGAGTCCGTCGCGCGCGACATCGACCTCAAGCCGGGCGACCGCGTGCTGGACCTCGGCTGCGGCCGCGGCCGCGTCGCGGCGCACATGGCCGCCGTCAGCGGCGCCCTCGTCACGGGGCTCAACATCGACCCGAACCAGGTCGCGCAGGCGCGCGAGTTCAACGAGCGGATGGGGCTGGGCAACAGCTTCACGATCCAGGACATGAACGAGCTGCCGCTGCCGTTCGCGGACGGCTCCTTTGACGCCTTCTACCAGATCCAGGCGCTGAGCCTGTGCAAGGACCTGCCGCGGCTGTTCGCGGAGCTGCGGCGCGTGCTGAAGCCCGGGGCCAAGGTCTCGTTTTTGGACTGGGTCAGCCTGCCGGCGTACGATGGCGAGAATCCGGAGCACGCGGAGCTGATGCGGCGGACGAAGCCGCTGATCGGGGCGGTGGGGACGCCGACGCCCGCGACGTTGGAGGGGGCGCTGGCGGGGGCCGGGTTCACGGTGCTGCGGTCGGACAACGCCAGCGTCGACGGGCTGCAGGCGCCGCTGATCGACAAGGCGGATGTGTATTTCCGGAGTCTGCGGCAGGTTATTCTGGGTTTGGTCAAGGTGCGGCTGCTGCCGCCGCACTTCAAGACGCTGATCAACCGGTTGTGCTTGGACGGGCAGGCGTTTGTGAAGATGGATACCATGAGGCTGGTGACGACCAGTTATCGGATCATTGCGCAGAAGAATTAGATGGTGGGTGCTTTTTCCCATGTGCTTTTCGGGAGTTGTTTTTTGGAGCATAGGTGTGAGCTTCCATGTTGGGTTGGCGTTCACGGACTCATATCGGAATACCTCAGAGTTGTTTGAGTGCTGCAGCATGACAACTCTTAGAGAACGACACAGATAGACAGCGATGAGTTTACTTAATACCTAATATTTGGCATGACAGCTTTTGGATACAGTCCTCGAGGTGGAGATGTCTTAAGAGCGAGAGAGAAAAATCTGCAACTCATCAAAATCGGGCTCAAAAGGCCAATGATAATGCATATCAACCAGGCCGAAGTCGTGAACCACAATCGGCCGCAGGAGAGGACAAGTGTGATGCCGCGTCGGCTGTTGACCCTAAAGTCAATTCAATCGAGTAACATCCGGCGCGGACCGTGTGGATCTGGGAGGCCGCGGCCCCCGGCTGGCAAGCCCGGAGTGGGCCGCCGGGATACGCAAGCAGAACCCGGGAGTCCCTGGGTGTCGTTCATAATCCCCCGATGACGACGGGTTTTCGTATTACCTTTGAGCTTATTTATATGATGTGCTCAACAACCTACATTCGTCAACGACCTGCCGCCCAGGCTCCCCGCAACGGCATTGACAACCCGCCGGAATGCGCAATCAGATGAATCTTGTTCGAATAGTGTCATCATCTCCCAACTTCAGATGCCCTCAACGTGAAGTCTTTGGTGAAAACATTGGACGCTGACGCACGGAAGTTTCGACCTACAAAATGCGAGACGTTTCCCCTCCCATCCGGGGAGCTTTCTGTGCCCAAACAACACCCCCAATTTACGAAAAACTGCCAGGTAATCCGCATTGTATGAAAATGGCCATCTGCGCCCCCTACGCAAAAGACCACAAAGATCCCAACGGCGTCGGCGATGCCAGACCGACAGCGCTCAAGATCATTCGCGACCAGGGCTTAGATGGTAAGCTCGCGGGGAAAGTCTATCTAGTCACTGGCTGCACCTCCGGAATCGGGGTCGAGACGGCGAGGGCCCTTCACGTTGCAGGAGCAGATGTGTATATCACGGGCCGCGACATGTCAGCCGGCCAAAAGGTCGTGGAACGATTGACTCACGATGGCAAACCTGGCAAGGTTGTTTTGATTGAGATGCATCTCGATTCTCTTGCGAGTGTGGCAGAGGGAACCGCACAGTTCAAGAAGATGAGTAGTAAGCTCCACGGTCTCATTTGCAACGCTGGTAAGTACACAACCAACAACATCGCCTTGAACAGGAGCACCAGTAACTGACAATACCTCAGGCGTTGCATTCGGCCCTCAGAGCCGCACTAAGGACGGTTTCGAAACTCACTTCGGCGTCAACCACATGGCGCACTTTTCCCTCTACCAGGCCCTAGAGGACATGCTTCTCCAGACCGCCACGGCAGAGTTCCCCTCCCGCGTCATCATGGTATCGTCGCGCGCCCACGAACAAGGGCCCCCGGACCTATCCGACCACAACATTGAAACGGCCCCGTACGACCCGACCAAGGCGTACGGGTTCTCCAAGACGGCCAACATCTGGATGGCGAACCAGATCGAGCGGCTCCACGGGGCGCGTCACCTGCACGCCTTCTCGCTGCACCCGGGCGGCATCCTCACCGGCGGCATGCGGCACCTCGACGAGGCGACCTTGGCCCGGTTTACCAAGAACAAGAGGTTTGAGCGGGTTGCGAAGAGCGTGGAGCAGGGCGCGGCGACGACGGTGTGGGCGGCGGTGGCTGAGGAGTTGAAGGGGCGCGGGGGCTTGTATTTGGCCGATACGCAGGAGACGGTACCGATGGTAGGCGGCGGGGACGGGGACGGGGACGCCAAGGGCAATAACGGGGACGACGGTAGTGTTAGATATGCCGCCCATGCTTTTGACGTAGGAGCAGAAGAGGAGCTCTGGGAACTTAGTCTGAAGCTGTTGCGGGAAAGTTCCAAGGTTGGAAGTCAGCTTGACGGATAACTGTTACTTTATCTTAGTACGTCCAAAGTACTAATGATATCTTTGTGTTGATCTTCCTTAAGAGGGACAGTAATAATGATTATCGGGGCAGTAGCATCGGTTGGCAAAGGCTGCTTTGTAGGGCGACATAGTGAACGGCACTCTCTGATTCGTGTTAGGGGCTTTAGGCTTTAACGTTCTTTACGGAGATCCTCGCGAGGAAGGCGGACGGCTTGCAGTAAAAGATGAGGGATACGATATCTGACAAGAGGCCAATCACTTGGATCAGGTCGCAGAATTTTCTGAATTCGCGGGGGTGGAGTTTGGGTTATGGAAGCTACATTGAAGATGTCGGAATGGAGTCAGAGTCCATGCTCGGAAAAGTGCTCCTGACTTGTTTCAGCACCACAAAATTGCGACAAACCTGGTTATTTCTCAATTTTCGGTTTTGTTGTTTATTCGACCATTTTGGGAGATTTGTTCACATACGCGCTCCTCGCCACTCTGCAAGTCGCTGCACCTATATATCTGGGCTGGTGTATGGTCGTCCAACACGTGCAGTCAACCAACAACATGCAGCTATGACACAACCCGCAGAGGAAATTCGTACGCGGCCCAGCCTCCGACGCCCCGTCCCTGGAACCCCCAGAGCACCCGCTCCGTCACACCAATAGCTGGGTATACGAGTCTATTGCCTTGTTGGGTTCAAGGGGGCGGAGCTGAATACCGCTACCTATTACTCTTCAAAGACACTGAGGGCGCAGCCGCCCCCCCAGTTGAAACACAATGCTTGTTTCAGCAAGCCTCGTATGAAACCCCGGCGGAGGTGTGCTGAAGCGCTGTCCACATCGGGACTAGCCTCAGCATCGAGATGGTTTCAGGCATGAGGGTGACATGAAGCGATACCCCGGAACAGCCCAAACCCTCCTGGCAGTCCAAACCCTCCTGACAGGCTGTTCCCCTAGTTACAAACAGCTCCTGCGATCTCAGAAGCCATCAGAAACCCGCTTGGCCCAGCGAGATCTGAGTACATATGGCCTGGTGCATCGCTCGTTCATCTGATCTTTTCCCGTTCTCACCAGTCATCCAACTGTTGATCATTCAATCATTTGTTCCATTCTTTCGTTAGCTCAGGAGCTTGCGCTACTTCGGCTGGTCCACCCATATCGTTTGGACCCACACCCAGACCTTCCATTCTTTTGAGACTATTCCACGCACAAACCAAGATGCGCTTCACCAACTCCGCTGTTCTGCTGCTTTCTGCCGCCGTTTCCCTGGCTGCCGCGCTGCCAACCACTCCCGAACTCGGTGTAGCACTGAGCAAGAGGGCCCTGGCGGATCGTACGTACGCCGAGATCCAGATCTCTGATGGCGTAGCCGGCAATGCTGCCGCCGAGGCCGAGGCTAAATTCCCGGTAAGTTCATCTGTTGGTTTCCTTGGTCCCCGACGACCGAGCCCATGCTCGTCTGCTAGCCCAGAGGTATAGGTCGACCCAGCCACGGCTACCGCGGAGGACCTGCAAATTGTTAAGAGAGCAGCGCAGCTGGTTGGCGATGCTGAGAATCTGGCATTCGTCCCAGCGAACGATAAATCACAGGAGGCTTCGAACGGGTTCATCAAGAACAAGGTTTTGAAGAACTACTTGGGCTTGTTATCCCTGCAGATTCAGAAGGCCCAGGGCGCGAATGTGGCCAACATTGATGACCGCATCGCAGGGGAGCAGACGAAGCTTACAAAGAACACCAACACCGATAAGCAACATGCTGGCGAGAAGAGCAAGGGAGTTCAGTTTAATGGTTAATCTGGGATATCCAAGTCCTCGACCCGACGAAAGCGGGTGCCCGCTCTCAAAAGGCTTTATTGAGCAAGGCGGGAGGGTGTATTGTCACACTGAACTCGATGAACGACGTACCATTTATTCACGTTGGGATAACGTTTAAATCGTGGATGACGCTATTTACGTAGTGCGACGTCTAATAAAAATCGCCTTTTGGATGGTTCCAACTGCCGCCAAGAGCTACTTGCAGGTATGAGGATAATTGATCGAAAGTGGCTTGAGTCTTCAACATTGAGCGCGGGTTGAAGTCCGCCTATAACGAGGGGGAATAAATGAACTATTCCGAAAGCATCACTATAGCCCTAGAAGCAACCGATCAGTAGAGATGGTTAAGTCACTATTAGTTGTAACCGAACTACGTGTGGGCGTTTCCCAAAGAGGCAGAGCAACCGATGAGAAAAGATACTTGGTCTGGTAACGGAGAGAGGTCTCAGATTCAGAGGCTTGATGTTCCAGTTTGCCATAACTAACAAGACAGTCATGGCCGAATTCACAAATGACATTCCAGTTTCTGACCAATCACAACTTCTGAATAAACTGAGACATAGTTCTCAACACGGGGTATACGGAGAGTTCGATTAATAGTGATCTTGTGTCCTTAGACAATTAAACAGTTACATGATGCCTTGATACGTCGTGATATATGATATTCGTCCCTCAGTTGGGAGGACCAGGAAGAGCAATCGGAGTGCCGAGGACACCACCACTCACGCCTCCGAGTTCCAGAGCAGCGTTAATGACACCTCCGAAGCCCTCACCGGCGATGAGACCGGCAGCCGCGGCGAAGCAGTGGACCTCAAAGTTGTTGGGGAAGTACTTCTTCCACCACCAAGCCGTGATGGCGCCGAACATGATGGCGTTGGCATAACCGCTGTCTGGTCCAAGAACCCATGCGACTCCAATTGCCATCCAGTTGGGGAGATACTCCCTCAAGTAGGCGCGGTTTCCGACGAGATAGAAGTTCTTGACGACCGCCTGGATGGCGCAGATGACGCCCATGACGATGGTGAAGATGCCGCATGATTGGGTAATGGGCAGCTTCGGCAGGGTAACAGCCTCAGCCACAGCACGCCACGCCAAAACGGAAGGAGCGGAAAACGGGCAGGTCTCATCGGCCCTCAACTCATGCCAGATGCAGGGATAGGCGGCCATAAAGAGGACGAAGACGCCGGGAGCAAGGAAGACGGAGACGGCCGCACCGATGGCCTGTGCGTAGAATTGGAGCTTAGGAGGCGTGCGGAGAAGGAAACCGACACGGAAGTCGCTGACGAGGGCAGTGGCCACGTCGGCGGTGCCGGAGGCAATACCACCAGCAATGAGGTTGATGCGCTGGGCAGGCTTGGGCTCCATACCCTGACCGGAAGTGATACCGCCGAAAACAAGCTGGGAGGCCTTGGCGGACGCAGTAAGAGGCGTGCAGTCCGTGACGGCACCGCCGTGGATACTGAGGAAAGCGAACAGAAGACCGAGGATACAGGCGAGGATGGCGAGGCCGGCGTTCATGTGGAACTGGACGTGGCAGACAATCATCGCGACGGCAGCGAAGACGATAGTGCCGATAACCCAGATGTAACCGGGGACCTGCTGGCTGGGGGGAGCAAAGTCCTCAACGAGGTTTCCCATGGCGTCCGCCTTGGCGGCGTGCTTAGCCAAGAAGGCATTGGACTTGCCCTTGGCCTGGAGACGGTTGTTCACGCTGCGGGCGCCCTCGCGGAAAGCGAACTTGAGACCGTCGATGATGACACCGATGTGGAGGACGAACTCGACCATGCTGTAGCACACGAGGACCATGACACCGGGCCAGAGGAACCAGTATCGAGGCGAGGGGACGAAGTCCGGGTCATCGCTGACGACCATGACGCCGAAGTTGACAATGTCCTTCCATCTCTCGTCGTCGGGGAACCGCTGGACACCGACGGCGTGACCATACTTGACCAGCAGAGGTCCGATCAGACCCCAGGCAACGAAGGTACCTCCCCACCAGCTGATGGCGGCGTTCAGCCCGACGAGCATACCGGAGCCGAAGAACTAGCGTCGATGTCAGCTTGAATTCGGATAAGACCTTGGTGTGACTTACGGCAGGGGTGAGCTGGATGTACCAGCCCCAGTTTTCAATGTTGATGGCCCAGTTGGTGTATCCGCTCCAGATGTAGAACCAGTTGAAAATGTGCCAGTAGTGAAGGATGCCGTCGGCATACTGCGAGACGACGATGTGGACCAGGGCTCCGATGAAGCAGTATCCAAGAGTCTTGATCTTCTTGACGGCATCAACGGCGCCGCTTCCGACGGCGTGCATGGAGCGGATGGCGAGGGCAGTTGCGGTAGCTGTTCCAAAGTCAGATAAAACTCCGAGATTTTATCGGTGAGAGTGGGGCCGAAAACGGGCGTAGCCCCGGGAATTGTGGATCGGTATCGGTGGAGTGGGTACTCACGAGTGGGGAACACAAGGTTCAGCTCCCGGGCCACGTTGATGATGAAGAACTTGCGCAACGGCACGGCGGCGAAGAGACCGAAGAAAGCACAGACGACGGTGATGGTCAGAATGCGCGGGAAATCCTCGCGGGGGTTGTCGGACATGAGGTTGAGCTGGTACATGGCGGGGAGACCGGCGACGAAGAGTCCGGACATACCGCCGGCTCCGGTGGCCGCGGCCTGGATGATGGAGTTCTCCTGGGGTCCGAAGCGGCCTCCGAGAATGGGCACGTTGGGCGCCATCTTGGCAAGGACTTGCACGATTGCATAGCCGAAGATGGCTCCGAACATGGTCGCTGTGAAGGAGAACCCGGTCTTGAGACCTGTGGGGCGGCTACGTTAGCTTGGGATGCAGCATTGTTGGACGCATTGATCTACGCACCGAGATAGACGTTTGACGCATTCACCAACGAGCCGAGAATGATACCCGTCAGGACGGCACGGAACGTCAGCGGGTTCTCCTCGGGCTCGATTCCCTTGACCTCGGGGAAGGGGCTGAAGAGGTCGGTGATCTGCTCATCGCCGCTGATTTCGCTCTTGAGATCGTCAATCTGCTCAGAGTGGCGGATCTTCTCCGTGATAATGTGAGGGTCGTGCGCCGGATCCACGGAAGGGATCTGCGTCTCGGCCTGGATGGGTCCGGGGACGGGATTCGTGGTCGCCATGTTGAGGGCCGATCGAATGGCTGGCGTTGCTGGCTGGCTCTGGGCTAGGAGAGACCTGGCTTGATGTCCACAGGGAGCGCGAGAGGCAGAGACTAAGAAACTTGTCCGAGGTCGACGGCCCCTTTTAAGACTCACCGAACTGCGTTGAGGCAGGCCATGTTACCTCCAACCCCAGGGTTACCAGGGCCGTGGAACTTTTGCCTCCCATGGGGGTGGCGGCTGATAGCCATGGCAGGACCAGAGCGAGCCAACGATCGTAATGGCAATTACCAAAATCTGCAGGTGATTGTGGAAGCATGGACAAGTCTGGCAGCTGTGAGTCTAGTCCTGGAGGACCAGCAATCAAGGTCCCCAGAGTTGGGCCACGCCAAGGCCGTTATCGACGATCAAAGGGACCAATGCTTTCTCCAGTTATCGAATAGTCTATTTGCTGGGTATCTGTGAGACGATTCAATTCAAAAGAACCTCCTCATTCGTAAGCATCACAAGCACCTGATGTGTCATGATATCTCGCGATGGCCAGTCAGAGGGCGCTGCGAGACTGTGTTTGCGACCACCCCTGCCAACGTCGCAGATCAAAAGGTCCTGGACCACACCTCCGGATTCGCGACTCGGCTTGTGAATGAGGCTGGGCGGCGTGAGGTTCGACGCGGCTGGCCGTCCGCTCCAACACGTCCGTCGACCAGCTTCCTTTTCGGGCGTGATGGGTGGGCCGGTGACCCGGAGGTTGACTCCGCTGTTTCTGCAATATCCCGGCGAGAACCCCGACTCGGCCATCTTGGCCATGCCGCCAAGTGTACCGCCAAGCCGCCTATATATTGGAGTTCCCCTTCAATTCGGCGTCTCTGAGCTCGAGCGCCACGACTCGGCGCAGAGGCAAGGCTTTTCAAGCACTCTTGGTGCGGGTACGGAGGTAACGCTGCGAGTCTGATCCCCCTTGCCTCCCAAGAAAATCAAAAGTTCGACTGCGGGTTCTTTTGCAGCCTGCCCGTCTGGGCAAAACCTCGGCCGGATCTCTTGTTGCGGTTTGGCAAGGCTTGTATGGTGCAGCAGCAACACGCGGGCGCGGTGCTCATGTCCGCTTCGGACATCGGAACACGACCGACGACCTCGCGAATTTCCCCACACAAATGACGACGCTTTACCGATTGCGGTCATGGTGAGTTACGGCTGTTGCAAGTTGAGTTCCGCTCTCACTCGGCACTGTTCCGTGTAGCGGGTAATTCCTGCAGTACTCGGCCGTTAAACGCGGCACATGGACAACTCGCGAAGGACATGAAGCGGCGGTCGCCGTCGCGTGTCGTGAGCCAAAAGCCCAGTGCATCGTCTGAACGGGCCTCCTCGCAGAACATCCTGGACTTTCCAGTCTCCACGTTCACTGATCGGCTGACAAGATCCCACTTATTTCCGTCTCGCCGGAAACAACGTGGTCGTGCACGAACAATCTTGACGGATTTTGAAGCTGGAGCAACGGCCGCAGACAGGTCTGGCTCCCTCCCGAGTGGCACACAGCGGGTTGAGCAGCCAATGCGTCAGTGCGATGTTATCGGGCGTCTCCAGTGTGACCCACAGGCTGGTTGACCAACAGCTCTCACGAGGCCAAGGATGTTTGTTGGATGTTGTTGGTTGGGTCGCGGTTTGTGTTGGACGATAATTTCGCCAAGAAGGCCCACGTCCGTGTTGAATCCGGATCTGCCATGAGGGGATTCCTTCTTTCGTCTGTCTTGGCGAGTGGGATCATGGCAAAAGTTCGCTGCACCACCCTCCAGCGCCCGCTGTCGGCGTGAGCGAGCGCCTGAAAGAAGGGAATCGGTCCGCAAACTGGGGGGTGGGTATTGGGTGTTGTTCCGGTATCTCCTTCAGACGTCAGCAATTTGCATTCATAAGAAGCTTCCCATCATGGACGTCAGCGCATGATACGGAGATTGACTCGCACACCGGTCCTTTTTTTTTTGTCCTCTCCTAGGGGGGGGGGGGGGGGGGGGTTTTACACGTTGGGGGGGGCCGTAAAATTTGACACGTTGCCCAAAAATATTTTTTTAAAAAACCCACACCGCACGAGCACCAAAATAAAATGGGGGCA